>JAPEUT010000254.1:0-41392 GCA_027946375.1 Neodidymelliopsis sp. IMI 364377
CCCCTACCCGTCGCGCTCCAACTCGAAATCAACCTCAAAACACGTCTCCAAACGGGGCAGAAGTAGTATCGACACTAATAAACCCCTCCCTTTACGTCCCCTGCCCCCCACACGCCCGAGCGTAAATGAGTCTCGCCGTCCGAACTTCAATACGTTTCGTCGCAGTAGACCGTCGTCGGGGGAGCTGAGCGCGGACGATGGTAGTGGCGCGAGTACAGAGATGTTTATCTTGCAAGGGGGGGATGAGCGGGTATGGGAGATGAGAGGCGGGGGAGGTAGATAGTTTGATGGCGATAGGAGATGGGATTGTGATGCAAAAGCGGGGGGTTAGCTTATTTGGTACTGTTACTGTTAAACTCTAGATGGGGTTCATCGTGATGTCTTTCTCATGTTATACCAAGGATCAAGATGAGATGAGCAGCCAACAAAGATTATCCAGCCATTTGTTCTATACTGTTGGGTACATAGCACAGGTACTATTTTCATCAGATATATCACGTCGTGCTATCCCACCCACAATATTCATAGAACTATCGTACTCTATTTGAAACACTTACTCCTGCATAACATGATATCCTATATTATCTTATCCCTTACAAAGCATGGATTAAACTTACTATTTAAGTACTATACCTTTTCACTCCTCGTACCTGAGTACCCCACTTCTCCACCTTACTAGCCAACCACACCTGTGGATCCTCTAGTAGTAAGTAGTGTCCCCCACACTTACTATAAGCTGCATGCTAACTTCTCTAGATTAGATCCTATCTACTTTCCTCTCCTCTCCTCCTCTCCTCCCCTCCCCTCCCCTCCACCTCTCCACCAGCCAAAATCAGACAACCCAAAAGACCAAACCCCATTAAACTAGAACCAATTTTAGCCAAAGACGCAGATCATCATCTATCACAGGGAAAAACAGGGAAAAACAGGGAAAATACGCTTATATAGTGGCTAGAACGAACGACGAGTAAGTAGATTGTGTTTACATTTTGCTCTTGTTTTGGCTGCTATATTATCTAATTGTGAGATTAGTATTGTTGGTTGATTGATTGGTTGATTGATTGGTTGATTGATTGGTTGATTGATTGGTTGATTGATTGGTTGATTGATTGGTTGATTTGCACGATAGGCGTGAGATGAGTAAGTAAATATGTAAATATGTAAATGCTTTGATATCGTATCGTGTTCTTCACTCCTGACCTAGATACGGAAATGGGTGGTTGAAGCGACATATAAACGCCCTGGGTATAAACGCCAACACTGAAAGTGAAATGAAGGTAAAGGGAGAAGGTGGGGCTAGGGATTTTTATCCACCACCTCTACCCCTTCCTCTTCCCCTCCCACTGGCCGTCCTCGCCATGGGCACCCCGCCACCATGACCTGTACTGGATTCACCAAACCTTCCCAGCGGCGTGTTGCCCCCCGCGTCACTGTATCCTGCCATACTACTCTGGGCGCTCATTGGGACTCCGCCCAAGCCGTTACCGACCTCGAGATGGGGGACCACGCTGCGGACGTGTGAGGTGATTTCATTGAGGGGTTCGTTGAAGTTGGGGGGCTGGACTTGGTAGTCTCGCGCTTTGATGGGGTTGCATGCGGCTTGGAGGAGGCGCTCGTTTAGCTCGTCGTCAGGTCGTGCTTCGCGGAGCATGAGTTTGAGGTCTTGGTCTACGTCTTGTGGTGCTAGAGGTGGGGGTGTGGGCGCTGAAGCGTTTACTTTTTGGAAGATCTTAGCGTCGAGGACGAATGGCGGGTTGTAGATGAATGGGATTTGGCCGTTTGTTATCGATGTGGGGAAGGCGGAGCGTGTTGCGCCGCGGGTTGCGTGTGGGTTTGAAGAGACTTGGCGGGTCATCTCTGGGGCGCCGGGCACTTCATCGGAGTCCTGGTCAGCCTCAGGGAGATCGCCGTTCTCGGAAGCGTGATCCCCATTGGTATGGGCGTGGCCGTTTGTGGCGGCCTCCGTGTTGGAAGCTTCGTTGGTCTTCATCTTGGCGAAGAAATGCGAGGCGGCGGTTGTGGCTTGTGTCATGGCCATGTTGAGTTCCTTTTCGGTAAATAGACGGTCGAGAGAGTAGGCGGAAGCTTCGAACTGCGTGTGCATGGTGCGCGCTTTGGCTTCGCGGAAGGGCGAGGCATTGCCCATGTCGACGTTGCGGCCAGACGGGCCAGGCGAGTCGATGTCATTCTCCTCAAACAGCTTTCGCTTGCGTGTCTTCTCGGCCGCTGCCGCAACCTCTTCAGCCTCGCCCCCAAACTTGTGTCCTGTCCGGCGTGTTTTGCGCGGTGCTTGCGGACCACCTGGGCTGGCAGGGTTGCCAATGCTGAACTGGTTGGGATGTAAGAGCATGGCATTGCTGTCCGAGATGTCGAGCTGCTCCTTCTCGCGTCTCAGTCGACTCGACCGCTGCTGTATGCTGGCGATCAGGCGCTCGCGAATGGTGGCTGCCAGCATCTTGTGCTCCTCCTCGGCGATCTTGACTTTGTAGTAGTGCGAGTTCTCGATCTCGTTTTTGCTGTTCTCGTGCTTGTTCTGCAGCAATGTTAGCCTTGCATGCGCCCGCTGGCAGACGACGAATCGCTTACGTAGAGCATCGTGAGGTTGTAGTCGCGCTCCTCCATGGCGTCGTTGACAGCATCCACAAAACGCGAGTAGTGCTTGCCGCACTGCGCCACATAGTCGGTGCCGGCGCTGGGCGCAGTGGGAACGTTACTGCCCATGATCTGCGAGACCAGCTCAGAAGCTTCCTCTCCACTGTCTTCAAGCGGCTCGTTCTTGTAAGGATCGGCCTTCATGATGAGGTTGATGTCGGCCTGCAGCGCGGCCAGCTGGGCTCGGTAGTGGCTGTCTCTGTTGTCCGAGAAGGTCGCCATCATCTCAGAGAGCTTGTCGGCCAGCATGTTGCGCCTCTTGTCGCGCTTCGAGGGCTGCGGCTGCGGTGATGTGGCAGAATGGCCGAGCGGGAAGTTGTCCGCCGGCGACGGGCTGCCATTACGAACCATGGTTAAGTGGGAAGAGGTGAGCGTCTAGAGGGGTGCGCCTGGTACGTCGACTGCGACAGGTCAAGCACAGGCTTCGGCGCAAATGCTCCGGTCGAGCAACTACGAGTGAGTACGGAGAGGGCGGACAGCGGGGATTGGGTAAGCGATTGTATGTGAGGACTGCCAGCGCTTGGCTTCCGTGTCGCTACCGTGCAGAGAACATGTGACGAGGTGAGGTCTGGTGGACAGTCGCTGGCTGATGTGAATGTGAATTGTACCGCGAGCATCACAGCACCACCAATGAGCTTTGGGCTTAGCGCGCTTTTGCGTTCGCTGTTGCCGACGTCGCTTGGCCTCCCATCATTAGTGTCACGTGTGATACTGACTACACCGCAAACATGCATTGCCTGATCACTGAACAACCTTCGAAAATACAACCTTCGCAAAAGAAAGAATTCAGAAAGGAGAAGAAAACAGATGCACGACCAGCGCACAACCACTTCCGTCTATTCGTTATTAATTACCACTACATTCCCCCTACATCCCTACTTCCCACCCAAATCTCCTTTGCCTCGAATCCACGCTCCTTCCCTCCACCCATCTGATCTCACAACTCCACGTTCAGTCATAACCCATTCGTTCAAGACCCATGAACCGATGAACCAACCAATCGACTATCTAGTGTATGTGCAGAAAATAAAAGGGGGGAAATAAACAGCGCATGCCAATATGAACAATGGAGGGTATCTGGCGCCGAACCGAACCAAAACAAAATCTTCGTGTCTTCTTCATCTTCATCTCGTCTTCGTCTCATCTCGTGTCGATCTTTGATTCGTCATCGTCATCATCATCGTCGTCGTAGTCAAAAGGGGGCACTGTTCCTGTCTGTCTCGCAGTTCCAATAATCGTCTCATCCATCCATCGATAGTGTATCTCTGAATGAACCTCAAATCTCATCCCACGGAAAATCCTGCGGATCGACCCTCGTGCAGGTAAGATACGGCAGTCCGCCTTCTCGTAGGTCCAGCTCGAGGAAATTGCGCATAAGCGGTTTAACAGCGTCTTTGGCTTTATTCTTGACCTCCTCGATGCGCCTTTCGAACCTCTTCAGATTCTCGCGATTGTACTGGTCGTGCTGCAGGCGCAGGAACCGCTTGCATTCGTCGTGGTTGAGGTAACTGGGGCCGCCCTGGCCGATAAGGCGAAAGACGCGGCCTGTGTTGAACGAAGACGAGTTGGAGGGTAGAGGTGTGGCGCTCCCGTTGCGTGGACTCTTGAGAATTGGGGCAGGGGGTGGTGTGGTGTTTTCTGCGAGCCACTGTCGGAAGAGACTCACGGCCATCCAGTCGAGCCAGTTGCTCGATGGGCTGACGCGCTCGCCGCGGGAGGTGGTAAGAGAGAGGCGGAAGAGCTTTACTTCGATCTTAGATTTCAGTTCGTCCATGTCTTCGACTTTGTCTTCTATTAGGTCCAGGGCAGAGTCTGGGATTTGTCCACGTAGTTGGTTGAGTCCGGCTGGCCACTGGCCAACAACGTGCACCATGGCTTCTGCGAAGATGGCCTTGCTGCGCGCCATATACCCCAGCTTGAGATAGGAAGGAGGGTATTTAGCGATCTGCTTCCACAATCGCCCCTGGAATCGTAGTAGGTGATGATCCACGCGCGGTCCAATCACGCCAACAGCGTCGTACATGTCGGCGAGTGCGAGCAGGGCCTTGCATTCCACGTATGCGTTTGCGATGTTGATGGCGTCGAGGGCAGGCGGGTAGTTGTAAAAGATGCGAAATAGATTGTCGTAGTCGCGAAAGGTATCATCGTCAGGGTCGGCGGGTGTAGGTGCGGGTGTCGAGGTGGAGAGCTGGGTAGTGGATAGCTGGGCGTTGGAGAAGTTGTTGATGCTGCGGAGGAAGCCAGACTGGGGGGCGATGGGCTTGTTGCGCGCGGGTGGCGGGTGGGCGCCGTCACCGTTGAACATGGCATGATGTGCGCGCTGTGTGTTGTTAGTATACTCTGAGCGTGTAGAGACGGGTAAAGCGCACCTTTTGCACCAGCATGGGCAGATCCTCTCCATTTCCCCAGTCAAGTTCATAGCGCCATTTTTTCCTGTCCTGCCGCGAGCCTGAGGGATTTCTCGCCAACGCTGCTGCGCTCATATTCTGCGCAACGCTCCCCTCGGCAGCACCCGACCACTCCTCGCTAGTGCCAGTCTCAAAGAAGCCCGAGCACTGTGTGAGGATCAGTCGGTGCAGCAGATAGCGCTGCTCCTTGCGCCCGTTGCTGATGACGATTTCGACATCGCCCGTGTGCGTGAAGACGGGAAACTCGTTCTGCGACTGCACGCTGCTCCCGCCGAAGCTCGATCCTCCAGAGCGGTGTGGGCGGTGTCGTCGAATGGTCGATGTGCGAGAGGAATGCGAGGCGACTGAGGGCGGGCGGCGGATGGTGAGGGAGCTGGAGCGCTCGGCACTCACGGCGCTCCCAACCTGGGAGTCTGGGTAAGAAACCATGCGCTGCGACTGCGACTGCGACTGGGAATGCGACGGCGGCCGTGATAGTGGTTGGTCGTGGTATTAGTTCTGCTGCTGCTGACGACGAAATCAAGCTCGCGTTGCGCCCTCACTATGCGACGGCCGAGATGGCTGGAGGCTTGTCACACCTCGACAGCAAGGAGGGGCGCGTGCAAAGCAGGTGGCTGCACTGCGCTGTTGGCGCGACTCCAGGATGTTGTTGTTGATGATACTCTGGAGGCTGGTCCGCTAGCCTAGGCCCGCATGCGACACCCCACCAACACTGGTCGCGAGGAGGCTGCACCAGCGGGAACACGCGCAAGATGACGAGACCCCCGATTTCGAGGAGAAGGTGTAGTGAGGTGTTTCAGCAGACCTGCTGCTTCATCCAGGAGTGGCTGTGGCGTGCACGCCTGCTCTTGTTCGCTGCTTGCAGCTGGCCCCGTGCACACCGAACGCCCTCAGCCAATCGTCGGCACCAACCGGCCACCGCTCTGCATCAGCATCGGCAGCAAAGCCATGGATGGCACAGACGATTCGACAGCGTGACACCAGATGCAGGGCAGGTGTTGAAGTTGTGTGGACCAATAGGAGAAACCACGAACATTCGCACCTTCATTCGTCTCGACGTCGCTGTCGACTCTTCCTAGATAATATACGGTGGGTATGGACAATATCGTACATGCTCGTCGCAGTCGAGTGCTATGCTTGTTTCGAGATCTTCTCTTGCCCTCCCATAAACGGTCGCAGAACCTCTGGTATTGTTACAGTTGCGCTCTTCTCGTCCCAGTGGTTTTCCAAAATGCATGCCAGCACCCTCGGCACAGCGAGCGCAGTGCCGTTTAACGTGAATGGAAAGTCTAGCTTGTTGCCTGCAGTGCGCAGCCGGGTGTGCAGTCGACGACTCTGGTAGTCTGTGCACATTGACGTAGACGTGACCTCTCCCCACCCGTCGTCTATCGATCGTCGAGAGGGGAAAAAGGCCTCGATGTCGCGCTTTCGGATGGCACTTGCACCGAGGTCTGTTGTGGGCATTTCCAGAATACGACAGTGGAGACCAAGCGCACTGAGCATCTCGTGCTGCATACCGAGCATCTCCTCGAAGACCGTCTCAGAACTCGATGCGTCTGTCGCAGTGAAGTGCTCCTCTCCAGTCTGGTCGGGTGCTGTCCAGGCAAACATCTCCACCTTGGTGAATTCATGGACGCGATACAAGCCCTTTGTGTCCGCTCCACGTGCACCGGCCTCAGCTCTGTAACATCTGCTCACGCCGACCGTCTTGAGTGGAAGTTCGGCAGCATTTAGGGTAGAGTTCGCCTTCATGCCTGCCAACGGGATCTCTGCTGTACCAGCAAGTGCCAGCTGTGGTTTCGCCTTATCCTTCTCTGACTGCTCAATTGCGTAGACTTGCTGCTCGCCATTCTGGTCCCGTGGCTGGAAACCACACGCTGAGGCAATGTGCGAGTATACCAGTGATGGCGGCGCCACTACCTTCCAGCCTCTTTTCCTGACCACGCTCAAAGCATACTGCACGAGAGCCTGCTCGAGCATAGCACCATCGCCGACGAGGAAGTACCAGCCCCAGCCCGACGTTTGTGAAGCGCCTGCAAAGTCCAGAATGCCCAGCTGCTGCCCAATGTCCACATGCGACTTCCAAGTGCGGGTCGGTTTCGATGAATCGGGCTCAGGATGCGTGCCAATGTAGTCAACCAGTGTAGCATTGTCGCCAACCGGTGTGTGCGTGCTGCTGAGGTTGGGCAGGTCTTGCGCCAGGCCTTCAATCTCCTCTTGCAATTGTGTTTCCTTGGTCTCAATCTCACTGAGCTCTGCTTTCATTGCCTTCGCCTCGCCCAGTGCCTTTTCCTTCTCTGCGCCACCCTTTGCGATCTGGTCCCGCAGCTGCTTGTTTCGTGATCGTAGGTCGCGAGCGCTCTGCTGGAGCGCGAGCCATTGCTCATGGAGCTCGATGATTCGCCACGAATTTTTGCTGTGTGCGGCATAGTTGCGATCTATGCAGTTCTGTTCGTATAGACCGGGTGCTTGACGGATATGCTTGATGTCGATGATTGGCTTCGGCGCAAACGCAGGCTTCGTGAATGTGCGGCGTGTTGTGCGCTGTACACGGGTCGAGGGTTGACATGAGGATAGTAGTCGTGAACTCTTCGCTGGATGGCCCACAAAGGACCTCCTTATTGCTCTCATCTTGTCATGTACAGGCCGATCAGACGATGTCAGGCTCGGTCGTAGCTTCCGCTCGGGAACTTTTGGCGAAGCTTTACTAGCGGCACAATGATCCCTGTTGTACGGCGCGTCATGTCGCGTCTCCTTCACCCAACTCACTGATACCTACTCGAGAGCATGTTCCAGTTCTACTGACTGAGTGTGCTTCAGAAATTTAGCATAGCTTGTGGTGGTACATGCCTAAGCCACGCTCGCAGCTGGCAATGCCACCACATGCTACAATACTCAACACCCCCAGAGACAACAAATCATCCAAAGATTCGACAAACATTCGACAGGACATTGTACTCACATCAGGTCAAGCGTAAGATGAAGGTCTTAGATATGAGTTTACAGGTTCACTATCCTCGAGCAGCCAACTAGTGTGCGATGTAATCGCATTTCCGCTTTCATTTCACAGTAAAGACTGGCGTCGAGCAGCCATCATGGAAGATTGAGTATTTAGCCCAACTGCAAATCTCCTGTACGGAAGGCCTCCGAGTCCTCCGTGCTTAGACAATCATAGATGCACTGTCAGCTACAAGATGCTGCAAGACGTCGACAGGATCTTATTATGAGGACCAAATGGCCGTCTTGTGTGGTCGCATTTCACACGAAGGCATCAGCGACAAGTCAGTCTGACAGGTGGACGTGAAACTTTTGAGAAAGGAAACTCTTCCTGACACCCGTCAGGATGATACCTTGCGAAACGACATTTGCCCACGACTCGAAAAACTACTTGAATGACGTGTTCCCGTGGCTTTTGCATATTCAAAATGCTGTGAGACATGCTGCACGCGACAAATCTGATGTAACTTGTTGGCGCAGCTGGTCATCATTCGCTAAGCCTCGGAGGTATCCCAGGCTGGCCATCCTCCGCATCTTTAAGAGCACGGCACATGCGCCTCTCTCTACCGTCAGGCAACGTCACAACTCACCGCCTGCCTCAAACCCTCGCATCTTCTCGCTCTTCTCCACCAACACCAACGATAAAAGGTGTCCTCCAAGTTCGCCGTAGTCAAGGACGCTCTTTGTCTATTTGCAAAGGACCCACTTGAGCTCCTGAGTCCCGAGCTCTAGTGGCCGGCTCCAAGCTCCCCACACGACACGTCCCGCGTCACCTCACCCCTCACATCGCTGCCTCATCCACCAACGGCACCATGCACGACCCGTTTCCCCTCCCCAGACCAGAGGGCCTCGTCAAATACGTGCAGCCACTCGCCGACTACTTGCACCTCCAAACGCTGCCGCTTCACTACCACGAGGTCGCCTTCGCATTCGCCCTCTACCACATCACCAACAAGTACATCTCGCCCGCCTTCAGCCGCCATTTCTTCCCGCGTATCTACCCGTCGTTCAACGCGCGCACCAAGCTCAACTGGGATGTGCATATTGTCTCGTTTCTGCAGAGCACCATCATCTGCGCATTGGCACTATGGGTGATTTGGAAGGATGAGGAGAGAAGCGCAATGACGGAGCAGGAAAGGGTCCATGGTTACACGGGTGGCGGTGGCCTCATTCAGGCCTTTGCTGGCGGATACTTCTTGTGGGATTTGGTCGTTACGGTGCAGCACGTCAATGTGTTTGGTATTGGAATGCTGTTCCATGCCATCTCGGCGTTGTGTGTGTTTAGTCTGGGATTCGTACGTATACGCTCTTGTCTTGTCTCTCCCGTCTTGTTCGTTGGAAGAACACACGAGCCATGACGCGATCAAAATTGACATGTGAACAGCGACCTTTCGTAAACTTCTACGCCCCAACATTCATCCTCTACGAGCTATCTTCCCCATTCCTCAACATACACTGGTTCTGCGACAAACTCAACCTCACGGGCTCAAGACTGCAGTTCATCAATGGCATCCTGCTCCTCCTGACTTTTATGTCCTGCCGCCTTGGCTGGGGTACATACCAATCTTACCGCGTCTTCAACGACGTGTGGACCGCATACAAGGCTGGCCCCGTCACCTTTCTCGATTCGGGCATCAAGTCTTTCGACAATGCTACTGCGGTCGACGCCGGCGCGACAGAGAGAACCGATATTCTGCAGTTCGCCGATGGGCAGACCGTACCTCTATGGCTCGCCTTCGCATATCTGGCCTCCAATCTCGTTCTCAACGGCCTTAATTGGTTCTGGTTCACCAAAATGATCGAGACGCTGCGCAAGCGCTTCGACCCACCTCTTGGCACCAGACGTCCGGAAGCCGAAAAGCCTACGCACATCGATATTCCCGAGAACGAGAAGGTGCTCATCGAGGGCATTCACGTGGCAACACCGGGCGCCGACACAACCGAGGCTTTCGCTATCAACGGACAGGGCGATGTCGTCAAAGTGCAACGGAAAACTGGAACCCATTTGGAGGTCGAGGGAAGAGAGGTTCGCGCAAGGACCAGTACTAGGAGGAGGGGTTGAGTGCGGGTTGGATACTTTTTTTCTCGCAAGAGTTGCATAGCGTGGTGGGAAGAAGCTTTGTTTTCGCATCGCAGGTCGGATACATATACACCAACTCCTAATACATACATACAATACAACACACACATTAATCTTCTACGTTCGTTCCTCTTACACTTACATGCTACAGTGAACTACTATCTTTTACCAAGATGACGTTGATAATAGACGCTGCACAAGCTACACCCTTGTATATACAGAAGTCAACCTCAGTATCCCGCGTTCTTGGGCCTGTATGGCTGTTACTCAGAATCACGTTGAGTGAGTTCTAGACGGGTGCTAAGGTGCGAATGAAGTGGTTGTGGAATCAACGGCGTTTGGATTCGCAAAGAAGAACGTGGGCTGTGGGATGTTGGTGTTGTTCTCTAGAACATGTATTTTAATTGGTGAATCGAAGTTTAGAGGTATCTATAGAACGGAAGATATGGTTTTTAGAGTGTAAGATTCAGAGGCCAGGAAAGGCGGTTGTGATAGCTAGTACAGGAGTGTGAATCCAGAATTTGGCATATTCTAGGTGCAATAAACATAAACTATCTTCTTCAGAAGTTGGTTGCCATGATCTACTTTTCTGTAGATTTACCTTCCTTGGCTTCGTTCGACCTCGTCGCTAGCGCTTATCTCGGTCAGTGATCTGACCCCCACTTTTCTTTCTAGCGAGTCAGTAGAAAGCGTATCCCAACGTCTGGTGTTCTTGTTGTTGTGTTGGTTGGTGGCTTACTCTGCGTGTGTTAAGAATTAATAGTTCTAGACTGTTGGTTGCGTTAAGGATGCTATCAACTTTTTGAAAGGCGTATTGAAGATTGTGCGGGAGTTGAGGCTAGAGAGCGTTTTCTCTTTTGTTCAGGAATTGGTAGAGTGTATGTTCGTTATCGGTTATGTTTGGTAAACTGGTGGAGTGAGAGTCAATACTTTCCTGACTTCCTGAATGAGGAATTTGTCTAGTTTTGGGAGGCTAGACGGTGAATGCAGATATGACCGAGGACCCTGGAAGAAGTCTCTGTGGAAAATGGAATATTGAGCGTAAGTTTAATGGATTGGAGCTACCCCGGAATCTCTACGTATAGGTAACACGCAAACCCCCTGGCAAGCATTGATGCTCCTGTGCACCTTCCAGATTCTAGTAGTTGACTTGCTGCATGTCCTGGTCTTGCTCTGGTAAGCCAGACTATGAGTTTCTGTTTTGAGTAGTAGCGGGCTTCACATCAGCCTCCGACGAGCTGACACTACTCTCGTTCTTGGTAAATCCATTTGTTCTCCCCTTCGCGGAGAGAATGGAGAAGTACCCTGCGCAGTTGACATTGAAGCAAGCCGTAACAGAAGCTTGCCGCTTGTTTCTCAGTAGAATGACCTCTTCAAGCCCTCCACTCCCGTTGCATCCTCTCTCTCTCCTGCCGCAGCTCTTCCGACAATGCATGCATCCTTTCCACTGGCTTGCCTCTCTGTGAGCTAGTATAGTCCTTCCCCATAACCGCCCGTTCTAGATCCTGTTCATGATGTACTCTTCTTCCCTCCTCTATATCAAACCTTCTCAAGTACACAAAGAAATTCTTCAAACCCGCCTCGCCCAAACGTTTCACTGGAAGTACGATGGTCTCATACCATCTCCAAGCATCTTCGTTCAGGAGCATGCGTTTGTGGTATTCGTAATCGTTCGAGCACTGTCCAGAAGCGGATATGTTGATCGTGAAGGTGAGCGCTGAGACGTTCATTGCGTTTTCCATTAGCAGGAGAGTGTCGAGGTAGTCGAACCAAGCCGGTGTTCTAGGGAGAAGATAGGTTCGTTGTGAACTTGGTAAGATCCACTCGAGCCAGCGGATGTGCTGAAGAGCACTGTGGGTAATGGAAGAAAGATAAAGACTCAACTCGATTTTGGGCAGGAAATGAATGCCAGTTGCAGGCCAGAGCCTATCGTAAGGCTCCAGGTACCGTATAATGGGACTGTTGTAGGACGTAACTAGTATTTGGTTGCAGGCATAGTATATTGGAATAGCATCCTGACGGACCTTGAGGCTGACAGAAAAGAGAGTGCGACGGGGTAGTTGACATTTGCAGGATGAGGAGCATATTGGGCCACGTGCTGAACAGTAGCAAATTCCAGAGCGGTCCTTTGACCTGCAAGATTCGCAACAGGGAATCTCGCTGAGGTCATCGATGTTTGAGCCTGGATAACCATGGCATGAGCACGAAAGTTCGAACTCATCCATCGTTTCGTCGTAGTTGGAGTTTGTACAGTAAGTGCAGTGTGGATGCGTTCCGATCCATGTGCGTGGGCGCCACTGTACTGCGTCTGGGGAAACGAGATCGGTGTACTTGAGAATCGCGAATCGTATCTCCTGAGGTAGATCTAGGTATCTGAACGGCGCAGTGGCTGTATCGTGGACAAGAGTGAGCTTCCGAATTACGCGTTGAACGAGCTGAGATATCTCAGTGTCTTCATTTATGGGGAACTTGCTTCGCATATAGTAGTTCTACCTGAGAAGTTAGTAGCGCTACTGCATATTGTACGTCATTATCGGGACTGACCTGTCGATCCCAACAATTCTGGCCGTACAGTTCTGCACATATACCACAGTCCTTCATTCGCGGAAGCTGCATCATGGGTTCTATAATAGCTCTCGCATCGTTGATCGTCTTTGCACAGAAAATGACGTGTAATCTCAGCATACCGGGTTTGACTGATCGAGCAAACAGATGCAGAGTCGAAACCCAGTCTTTTAATACAGATTTCCCCCATTTGGTTGAAAAATCCAGGTACGGTGACTGCGAATCTGACTCCAACCATCGATCATTCGATACTACGGTCTTAGGAGTGTTAAGCCGTATCGTCAGAGTACCCAGGATAGAGAGCGCGTTATCACTCATACGCCACAGCCTTGTAAATCCTAGGGGTTGGCCTAGACATACCCGAAACACAGCTCTGGCATATGTGAAAGCCTCGACCTCTTTATGTATCTGCTTGGATACTAGTAGCATGCTCTGATGTAAACCATAGCCACGACCCCAGGGCGACGATCCGTAACTTTTGATATCCTCTGCCTCGTTGATCTCCCAGACCTCGTTCGATCCAGTGAAATCGAGTTTTTCGAGATTATAACAGCCGTTCGAATCAAGCTTGCGACAGTCCCTAGTTTCGGGATATTCGCCTTTTGGATAGACTTGGAGATTGGAGTAATTAAGGTCGACGAAGATGCGGTCTAGCTCAATGAACTCGTATATGAGTCTGCGTACGGAACGAGGAAGATGAAGGAAGCTGCATCCCGATGGAATAAACGGAGCTCTAGAGGAGATGAAATAATGTTCTAGTCGGCGTTGTGGCATCGTGAGGCGCCACCAGCGTCAGGTATGAATATATGAATCCGAATCAGCCAGCCGAGCAAGATGCCCCCTCAGACAAAGTGTAAAGTGAGGTAAGTGAGGAGCTCGCTCCTGCCAGCGCAGACGTACACATACATGCACGCGGGAGAAGAAAAAACGACCTATTGGCCTGTAGGCTATGCCAGTGCCACATTCGCCGTTATCATCCAATCATTTACAAGCATTAGCCGCTGTCCTTGCACAGGTTACAGGGCTGACACGTTAGCGCAATTCCAGTTCTTACCTTGCACTGCTGCAGTTGACGATCGTAAACAAACACATGTCTAGGAAAAGAACGTCTCTGCTATGCTGGGGTTTGGAAGTTTCCTGTAGACTAAAGAATAGGCCAGAGGATTGACATATGAATGTTAAGTCAGCCCATGTGGTATCTCTCTTTGAAGAACCTATCTTTACGCAATTTATCTCCACTCTAACACTGGCCTACTGGTAGTTTTTGAAGTATTGAGACTAGACGTAAGCGTGTCTGGCCTCACAATAAATTGTATTCCTTTGAAACCATTTGGTGGATGTCAATGCCTCTGGCTGTGGTTGTATTGGTGTAATCACGATCTGGTTAGAGTGTCGATGATTGGCGAGATCGCTGCCGTACTGTACGCCCCTTTGCACCTCTTGTCAGATCAGCTCATGCCTGTTCCAACAAAACTTACAACAAGACTGGCTCTGCCTATTTTTCATGATGGTATGGCGTTCACATCACAATTGTGAGCACAATCCGCTGAAGCATCATTGGTAAAAGACTGCATGTAATGGACAAATTGAACTGATGAAGTTCGCGACACAATCAATGCAGGACGTTATCAAGGCCGAGGGCAAACGAGGATAGACTCCAACTAGTGAGCGATGACTAAGCGGAAATGCTGGGAAGCTCCACAATCGCTTGACTGTAACTTTGTTGTGTGGTTCATCAATGATACAATTAGACAAAATTGATGAACAATGCTCCGTGAAACGCCATGCAACCCACATCATGTACAAACGATGACCTGTTTCCAAAGAATCTCCATTTTATGCTCCGAGAGACGAGTGTAGCTCACTTGAGCGCCCATATGACGACAACTCAAACATGGCGCGACCGCGTTCCTTGCCAGACATACTCACGTCTCCGCCCACCTAGCTAGGGTAACGCTAGTTGTGTAGACCATCGCAACAAGACCAATGATCATCATGAGGATGTCACCAGCCTTTGCCCATGGACGCTCGGCTACACCCTTGTAATGCAGGTATGCTGGGTAGATGTAAACCAAGGGTACACAGGCAAAGCTGCCAATCAGAGCAACGAACTTGTCCAAATCGCTTGCGCCGAGAGCAGCCACTACTCCCGCAAAGAGCACAAGAGCGGTCCTGAATGCGTTCTTCTTCCACTTGGTGAGACTGTCCTTCTTGCCTGATGCACGACCAAATATCTTGAGCTCGAGTGTACGCATAGCAGGGAAGAGCTGCACCGGAGTGCCAACTAGTACGGCCATAGCGTAGAGAAATTGTACCGCGTTGACAAGCTTACTCGATTGTGGAAAGTTTGTGATGACCTCAACGGAGACATTCTCTCCAAAGGTACCGTAACACAAAACACCGACGGACGTGAAGATGACTGTGATGATGGCCATGACAATGTACAACAACTTGCTGAAGTTTTCGGGATGCTTCATGCTCGACTGGATGGGTAAGATCAAACCAATACCCTCGAAGGTAAAGATAGCAGAGCCGATGGTCATGGTCCAATCACGCGGGTTGAAAAGCTCGATGCTGGGGTGGAAGCCTCCCATCTTACTGATCCAAGAGATGTCGTACCAGTAGATATAGGTCAGTCCAATCAGGATGAAGACGTCAGCCAGAAGAGCTGCAGGGCCGAGTTTAGAGATGTTTCGGATGAATGCCAGAGGGATGAGGACAACGAGCTGAATGCCGATGAGGGCGTTGGTCCCCAGGGGTGCAGAGTTTGGTGTAACTGCATCGAAGAAAGAGGCGAGATTCTCCGCCGTGAAGATGAGACCAGCGCACACGAAGCCAAACTGGGAGAGGGTGATCGAAACCAGAATGAGTTGGCGAAGTCTTTTTCCAACAATGAGTTGACCGAGATCTCCGTAACCACCACCGCCGTACTGCTTTCTGCACGCGAGCAGTAGTTCGAAACAAAGAGATGTGATGAGCGAAACAACGATGAGAGTAATAGCTGAGAAGAGCATCCCGCCATTCTTGAACGCCTTTGGCAAGAACATAATACCGGTACCAACGAAAGCCTTCAGCAGGGTAAAGAAAGACTTCATGTTCGAGGCGTCGCCCTGTTGCCTGAGTCTCTTAGAGCTCTGTCGTCGCCCAAGTAGCGGTCGACGCTCGCCTTGCTGCTCCTCTTCGTCGTCCTCAATTGCCTCATCATCATCCGACTCCTCAAGGTCTTCACCAGCAAAGTTGCCGTACAACTCTAGGAAAGAGATGAAGTTCCTCGTGACCGGCTCCGCGATGTAGCTAACGCTGCGGGCCTGTTTTTGCAGGAACTGCCTTCTCAGGCCTCCAGGCGCCATTTGCTCTTGGACGGGAAGTTCATCGTGTTCAACGTCGGATATCATCGATGGTGCATACTCATGGGTATTGGAGAAGGTTGCAGCTCGCTTATGCAGCTGCTGTCGCTTGCCCTTGGCGGCAATCTTGTAGAGGTCACGATGGATATCGCCACCTTGTAACCTCAATGAGGATTCTGGTTCCTGGCGGAGCGAGTTTGAAGAGCTGTCTGGTGCATCTGCGCCTGGTGTTGCGGGATCGAAGGAAAACTCGTACCCGGGGTCTAGATGCTGCTGTAGGACCCTGGCTCCTTTGGGGTCGTTCCCTGCTGTCGTTTGCGGCGTGTCGGTCATTGTTGAGACTGTCTGCAGAAGAATTGCAGAATTTGCATGGACTGAATATAAACGAAGGATGTTCGAAGAGTATGAGATGCACGATCAGGTGCGGCGGTGAGTTGTTGAATAGCGAGCCAATAACACGGGCGAGTGAAAAGTTCAGGCAGGGTCACGGACCCCCTGACATCACCGCCGTTTGTTTCACCGCGGGCGAACTTGACAGTCCAGACCAAGGTCTAGAAAGGCAATTGTGATTAGACAGAATGTTTTGCGAAAAAGAGGCAACAGTTCAAGCAGGGTGGAGGCAATTGATGAATTCATAGCGAGCACAAAAACCCTGATGATGTTGTTGAAACCTCACGATCCTTGGCGCATGACCACGTGTGTGGGGAAAGGGCTGGGGACTTCTCGTAAACAACGGAACCGCAGCCGATTGCTTCCGATTGAAGCCTCCATCCGACAACGACTTTTCTCACAACGCGCTGTTTCTGAGTACCCCAGAACCTGGATCTACCAAGACACCTTTATCGTCGAGCTGCTTGCTAAGTCTGGGAAGTGCCGTTGACGTCGACAGTACAACAGTCGGTGACACGGCGCACGCTCGGTCGACAGCTGCAACTCTGGAGCGCGAGTCAACTCAGTCACCTGACATGGACGGAGTGAACGCGTTTGACAAGCCGGCAAGCAACGCGAGGCCCTATGTCATCTTCTACACATATCTAAGCGTGTGCCTTGCTGTCACGATATTCATCGTCTCTAGACTGCTCAAAAAACATGAATCGCTGCTGGCGTTAGCACCTTCCAAACTGCCCCCGAAGAGGCATCTCCGTACGTTTGCAGGATTAGCTGCATTGAGCCTCCTGAGTACATGGGGATTCATGTTCCGCTACTTCCAATGGTCTTACGAGAATTGGTCTGCTGTGCGGGCCCCGCGCGACCTTGACCCCAGTATGAAGCATTGGGGTCTGTGGCTCAAGTATACTTCATTGTTCAAAGAAGCATGGGAGAGTGTCATCGTGGGACACACAAGGTACTGGTGGTCACATCAAATCTTCTTCTTTGCCTGTGCGCTAGGGCTACATCTTGAGTGGAAGGGTATGTTAAATCGAGTACTTCTGTTTACAGTATGCATCAGCTGACAACACTAGGTATTCGCCGTGGTATCAAGTATACATGGGCTTTCATGCTCCTTGGGCAAATCGTGGCGATCAGCTTCGCTACCAACTTGTTCCTCTTGACCCTACTTTTGAGCGCACCACAGCAGACGTCTTCTGCCGCTGCAACCCATCGCAAATGGTTAGGGCCATGGCTGCTCGATCTATTCGCTGTACTTTCAACAGTAGCTTCTGCGTCTTATCTCGCTAAAGAGGAATACTGGAACCACCCGAGAGCATTCATGCCATTGTTGCTTGCTCCGCACATTTCCCTACTCATTTTGCCAGCTGCTCGCGCCATCTTGCCGGCCAATGTATTCAGAGCAGTGGATGGCAATGCTATTGATAAGATTTACAGAAGTATGTGGCTTCTTGTGTTCGGGACTGGTATACTGCAGTTATTTCAGGTGACTGATGGCTCATATACCGCGGCTGGGTTTCAAGGTATTTTTGACGCACTGTTTGAGCATCCAGCAGTAAGTAGTGTCGGATTCGATGTCATATTCTGCTGGATCACATGGCTCTGCTGGTGGCAGATGCAAGGTCAGAGTGACAACATCTCTGCACAGCCTCCCTCTTACAGCAAGCGGGAGTAAGACGCAAGAAAGACACTCAATAAGTACAGGACTTTGGGTACAAATGCATCCAAGATCTAGCTTCTTCGCTAATACATTAGGTCTTTAGTTGAGGCTAAAGCATTCTCCTCAAGTACATGTTACGCTATAGCTTTGGAGCTAAGATTGAACCTTCATTAGCCATACCGACAGTTGCAGGAGCTGGAAAGAAGATTACGGTCTTCCAAAGATATTGTACTTGATAGAGCTTGTCGGGTCTTCGAACCTACAGAGCGTACCCCAGCGGTCGGTCCCAAATCCATTGTTTCCTAAAATAGAGCTCTTCATTCGTGTCATGACCTAATGATACCAAAGTCTGGAGGACAAAACAGCTCTGCCGTGTAACGCACGCCCAGGAAGCTTGTCTCGATACAATCTAAAGCTTCGCGCTCTTTGCCCGCGGTTACACCATGCTCAGACGTGGTTTTCCATATTTGGTCGTAGCTCTTCCCCGCATGCCTATTACGGGAAACCCGAGCTAGTGAGACACGAGGGTCTGTCAGCATCTGAGAAGCTTTAGACCAAAGCAACGTCATAGTTGTGGCGATCGCCGGGTTTTGTACACCTGATCATCTGCAGAGCTACATCACACCGAAGGCTAGCTGCGGTTGAGAGATTGTGTAGTATAAAGAAAGCCGTCGACTTCTAGAAGCGCATCAATCCGACTTCCCAGGACATTTGAAAGACTTTTATTTAACTCACCATGAGAATCGCCACTTCCTTTATCGTTCTACTCTCTGCAGCCGCGACAAATGCGCAATTCTACAACGAAACATCAAAGCCGTTCTATCTCATTTTAAGCTCCAGCGACACTTCTGTCAACGGTTCGACCCTCTCGGCCTGTCACACTGGCGCTGCCCTCGAATCACTTTGTCTATCCAACAGCAGCACAACCTCGAACCCTGATCCTATCGCACCAGCAACATTCAACTTCAACACATCCTCCAATATTCCGACTGCCAACGAAACTCTTGGTACACGCGGCATCTTGACCTGGACCCTCCAATCCGGCAGTGGCGACATCCCGTCTAGCGTGTACTTCAACTATGATCCCACAGCAGATACTACTGTTCCAATCCTGGCTCCCGGGTCAGAGAACGCGCAATTGCTTGCATTCGATGACCAGAACATGTTGAATGTGCAAGGATACATCGATTGGACTGCGAACCCACCCAACGCGACAGCCAACACGGTTGCGTACTATAGGTGGTATGCGTGTGAGACATACTTCTCGGGATATATGTATGAGAACCTGGTCTGGGGCTTGGGAGCTGGGAAGCCGGAGAACCCCACATGCGTTAGCGTTGGGGTGAAGCGGGTTTTTGTTTGAGCTGGACGAAGACGATGTTCTTGATTTACGCGCAGCAGCTATGTAGCGGACTAATACGTAATGTAATCAATATTTTGAATCAGGCTCTTCCAAAGTTCCTTTCTGGTTTTTCCTAAATCATGTTCATGTTCTTTCTCGTGACGGAAAAGGCATATCGGAGCAGTGCGTGTGCTTGCATGATCCAATGTTGATTCTATGTAGAGAACGTAAGCACGAGCAAGACTAGAATTGTTTAAGATCGAGCGGATTCCATGTTGCTTGATCCCTTCGGAAGCTGGTACTTCAACGAGACACTGAAATACACTTGAGGCTTTTGAATTCGCACCAAGGAAAAGAACAATGTGTATTCATTGACTACATTTCGCTTACGCCAAAATCACGACTTAACATCCTAAGCATACGCGACAGCCTGCTCATTTCCCAACTTACTGACCTGTATGCCATTGGCACTACCTTGCTGGGGTCTGTTCTGTGGCTGCTGAAGGATCTTATCACTACCGAAAGCCCAATCTTCAATACCCTTGAAAGAACCTTCCTGAGACTCAGCCTTGCCGTGACCAAATTCCTTCGCGCTCCACTTCTCAGTGCCCTGCACACCCTTCCATTTGGCATCGGTGCCGAAGGTGCGGAAGAGCTGAGCATTCAAACGTTCATAATCGTCGTACGATTTGGGCCAACCACCAAGGCGTTGGTATGCCAACTTCAGGAGCTGTAGATGGCGAAGAGCAATGGCAGACTTGTCGATGTTCTCGGCGTCAAGTGCCTCGCTGTGTTTGCCGTCCTGAGTTTTCTTTACATCTACGCCTTCCTTAGAAAGCAGATAAGCGGTGGTGTCTAACTCATCATCTGAATCTTCGCCAGAACCATGATCATGTACAACGAGGCGCAAAATGTCCTCGTGAACTCCAATAGCTTTCTTGAAGTATTCTTGCGCAAGAGGACCAGTCTTCTCCGAAGATGCTTTTGATTGGTATGTTTGGCCCGTGCTTGTGTACAGTTGCGCTAGGAGTTCATATGTCTCGATTGTTACAGGCGCTCGGGGACCGTGAGCACGGCGCATGTTGTATGCAATGTCTTCAGCAAGGCGTATGGCTTTGATGGGCGAACCAGCGAGGTAGCGAGCACAGATGAGGCGGCGACCAAGATTGAGGAGGACCTCTGCTGGCCAAGAGCGCTGAGCATCTCTGGTATTCCAGAGAGTGGTAAGCAGCCACTGTATGTTACGTTAGTATTCCAATTCTGAGGACGCGATTGTAGAATGGGTATCTTACCTCTAGGGTGGCGTAATCGTTCTGCTCGCCCAAAAGCACGGACAAGTGACTGAGCTCGAATAGCTGAATTTGAGCGAAGTTGATGTTCAGGTTCTTACAGATATCAAGGATTTTCTTCACAATCTTGTTGGAAAGGTCAAGCATATTCTTTCGCAGTCCTGAATCGGTGGCCTTCTCGCTATCGCGGCCTACGAGCAGCGACGCAAGCTTGAAGCCCATGCCAATAGACCTAGGTCCGTTGTAGCCATCATGTTTGCTGGCGTACAAGAAACCTAAGTTAGCAATGTCGTAGGCTTCAGGGAACTTCTTCGCCTTCGTGAGCTTGGCGGTGCTATCATTGCTGGCCAGGATAACCGAACGGTTAAAATCCCTATTCCTTCCGGATCCCAAATGGTCGAGGATGCCAACGATAAAGATACGCGGAGTCTCTTTGCTTAAGGTATGAAGATCTTGAGCGTCTCGTTTCTCAAAGAGGCTCACTGCTTGATCCTCCACCACAATGATCATCTCTTGTTGCTCGTTTTGGCGCAAGAAGTAACGTAGGGGAGCAGCTGTAAGGAGTATGTTCGTCAAAGACTCGTTGTTCAGCAAGGTTTGTCTGAACTGTTCGAAGTAGATATACTCCATCGTGAGGCTCGCCATGATTTCGGCAAAGGTAACGTTGAGGTCCTTGCGGAGGTTGTATTGGAAAGAAGCCAAAAACGCCAACGAGGTGCGGCTACACTTAGTCAGGTCAAAAGACCATTTAGAAGCATAACGTGTATCCTTTGCGCAAATCTGGCGATGCAGTTCTTGTACCAGGCTATGCGCAGTGCTAGTCTGTTGACAAGCATGGAAACCGGCTGCGATGGATGCTGCAGATTCGATTTGCTTCTGGGACGATTTTTCTTCGCTAACGATCTGAGAAACAGCGTTGGTGAGCGTCTTGACTGCAAGGTCTGTCTTCTGCTGGCGTTGATACAAAGTCGCCAACTCCCGGACATAGCTGAGTGACGACTCGTGCGAGTACCCATGCTTACTGGAGGACTCCTTGAGCTGCTCTTGCGTCATACTTAGAGCTCGCTCAACGTGCTCTGCCTTGTAGTTGGAGGACGATTGAGACTTCATCTGGCGAACGTAAAGCAACGACAGAGCTTGTTTCATCTCGCTTGACCTTGTTGTTGTGGTGGTCAGCTTGGAAGATTTCGAGGCCTCTTCGTAGAGAGAGATAGCCTGGGATATGTGCTCTTCGCTACGTTGTGACACCTGCGCAAGCGCCAGAGTGGCTTCCGCAACGATGGTAGATTCAGCCTTGAACGTAGCAATCACTGTCTCTCGATACTCCTTGGTGACCTGATACAATAACTCAAAGCTTGCTTTGGTTTCCTCGAGGCACTGGTAGAACCGCTCGTAAAGTGTTTGGACAAATTTCTCCTCACTGAAGATCTTATGCTGCTTCGTCTGACGCACGAAAGTATTCCACAGCGTTCGGTAGATGGTTACTGCCTCAGCGTAACGGCGATCCTGCCAGTACGTCGTAGTGACTACGATAATTGCGTCCAAAGCGTCCTTGTGACAAATGTCAGAGTCCTTGTTGAGGCTTGAAATTATTTGTAGGTAATATTCAATCCAGTATGGATGGTTTCTTGGATGCTGCTGGCATCGACGAGCCAGAGTATAGAGTGTCTGGATCGTAAGTTCGTGTGTAGGACCCAACGTCGTACGGTAAGTAACCAGAATATCCTGGTACACACTAATGGCGTTATCCTGGTACCCGTGTTTGTCGTAGAAGTTAATCAAGAGCGACCTAGCCCTCTCGAAAATAGCCTTATCAACTTCCTTTGTGACCAATGTAGCTCGGAAGAAGCGACTGTAAGTATCTTCAACTCTTTCCATTTGTCTCATTTGCAGGTAACATTCGGCAAGGCGCTCAACAAGCTCTATAGATTCCTGAGTAAAGGTAGAAGTGAGTGTGACGTCGTGAATTGAGCTTGAGAGGAAAGAAGACCATGTTCTTTGCAGTGTAGCTTGAATGACACTGACAGCCTGAGTGAAGTTTCGCTCCTCCATATACTTGGCAGAGAGCTTCTTCGCCAGAGCGACGGTGCTAGAGTCGATGGTCTTGGATGACTGAATGATGGAGAAGAATACATCTCTGTAGACCGATTCAGAGACGGTGGTTGTGGTTTCGCTCGAGGAGTTCGCGCTTGCTAAGCTCTGTCGCACGAGTTCTGTGGAGGTCTCGGAAACCTGGCTGTTGATCTCACGCGAAGCACTAGATTCCTCCTGACGCACGTTCTTGTAAAAGGAACTTGCATGCTTGAAGATTGATAGAGCCATTGTGTACGACCCTAAAGTTTTCATCTCCTTAGCCAATGTAGTCAGGCGAGCTACGATGCTCTCAGAGTACGACAGTTGATGGTGTTGGTATTGCTCCCATACAACAGTCAAGACAGAGGACGCCTCTGTTGTGCGCTTTTGCGTTTTGAGGAACTGTGAGTACGCAGTGGAGACCTCAATGTTTTTTTCATGCCACTCAATCAATTGAGTGGTACGGCACTTGGAAGAAATTTGTTGCCAAAGCTCAACATATGTTCTCTCTGCCAGCGCGAGTTCCTTGCGAGAGATATACGAATCAGCCCGGCGAAGACAAGCGACAATTGAGCCAAGGTCGAAAACCTCAATCTGGTTCTCATCGTCTTGGTCATCGAAGAAGGACTCCTTGTAGCTGTCAATGCGGCGCTCACTCCGACCTCTGCCAAGGACGACGTTTAGGTGACCCTCGATGTCTTGTGCTTGATGACTGTTGCGACCGTAGTGCTGGATGGTAGCTTCGTGGATGAGTCGATAGATTTCGATTGCCTTCTCTTCTTCCTTGAGCGAGGCATATAGCTCGACTAGTAGCTTGCGAGTTTGAATAACAAGCTCAGAGGTGCTGCCGTATTGTCGCTCATATGCAGTGATGAGGACCAGCAGTGTCTGCTCTCGATGATTCATGATTTCTGTTCGCGTGGAGGTGACCATCGTCTCCGAGATTTTGAGGAAGTGGTTGGCACACTCTAGGGTCAAAGGGTGGATATCGCTGAGTACATTTTGGCTGATTTTAGTGCAACGGAAGAAGTACGAAGAGGCATGGGTAGTGTCTGAAAGAAGTAGATAGGAAGTAGCCACAGAAAGGTAAGTCTGGAGAACAGTGGGATGGTTCTCGGTGTAGACTGCTCGACGCACAGTACCGGCAAGAAGGTGAAGATCCATTGCCTCGGGGAGTGGAAGTTGTGTGCCCCAGACCAGTTGTTCCAAGATGGGAAAGGTTACTGTATCTGGCAGCACTTTCTGCAGATCTCCAGTTGGCTTGAACTCAGCAGGGTTCTTTGGCATAAGAGGGGACTGTTGCAAATGGAGTATCCAGTACCTGACGGCGTACTCCAAGAAGCGATGCTGGCGGAATAGGCGATCGGCAACAGTGGAATCATCGTTGTCAATCGTAGGCTCGCCCTTATCACGGAGAGTAAACTTCGCATACGTAAGAACTCGAAGCAACAGGTCTGCCTCGCTGTCTTTGAGAGGGATCGCGATCTTGTTTTGCTTCGCGAGATCGTGAAGGGCAGAATGAATAATCGGGTGTCTGAAACGAACAATATGCTCATTCAGAGACAGGAATGGCCGAAGGAGTCGCAGTGTTTCATGGACATTAACTCCCTTGTCTGTTAAGGTGCCGCTCTTGATGTCGATAGTAAAGAGTGTGTGGATCTCATCAGTTGTGAGTGGTCGCTCGGCCGCAAGCACCCAGGACAGCAGAGTCTTTGCGTTGCTAGTTGTGTCAAATGAAGTGAACAACTTATGGACTAGATCTTGAGCCGATGGTTTAGATGACTCGAGGTTTTGCAAAGTTGATGTGATCTGATCCATTGACTTTTGAGAGTTCAAAAGCTCACAAGCAAGGATAGTCCAAAGAAAGGATCCATTTGCGGCCTGGATGATGCGGTCAAGCAAAGTTTCCTGTTCATTACCCGGTTTGCTCTGGAAATTTCGGTTGTGCGCCAATGCTCGCAAGGCAACAGCGTGCAGGTCATCGCGGATGTCTTCGCGAGTGATTAGATGATGCATGCCGTTGGCTTGAGTTGGCATCTTCGCTGTGGAAGACAGTGTGATCAGTCGCACTCTCTGACCTTGATTGGTGATATTGACAAGCTTCTCGAGCAAAGCATTTGAACTGATTGCGCCAGCTGCTTGAATAGAAGCTGATTGTGAAGACTCAATCTCGTCGAGCCCATCCACCACCATAACAAGATCGTTTCCACTCTCAAGAGGCTGTTTGAGTGTGTCGCCAAGTGCCTGCCATAGATTCTCTTCGTACGTCTTCAGATCTCCAGATGTCCTGCAGTGGTGGTATGCACGGAATAAGGCGTAGTACATGGACATGTTCCCAACCCGCTGGTTCAATAACTGCGAGAGCAGTGATTTGACAACAGCGAGCGATGTAGCCGTGGTAGGAATATCTGGAGAGAGAGAGCAGAAGAGCGTGTCGACTTGTTTACGGTTGACGGGTCGCTGGAGACGTTCGACAATGGAGCCTGCCAAAGTAGTCTTACCAGCCCCGGGTTGACCGGTTACTAACAAGAAACTCTGTTCGCTTTGAAGAAATCTGGAGAGATGTTTCTGGAACCAGATGCAAGTCATTTCGACCTGCTGATCCACCAGAAAAGAGTGGTCGCGGTTCAACGTTGCTAAGACGCGATCCTGCGGAGATAGCCACCTACTCAGGTGCTTGACGTCAAGCGCCTCCCCATCCTCAAAGTCTTCATTCTCAATTTGAGACTCCCAAATCAGTTCTACAACAGACTCTTGTCGGGTGCGAAAGCTTTCAATGGTATCCCCAAAGTGCTCGAATATGTCAAGACTGGCTGAGCCCGAATTCATGCCTATACGCTTTGTCAACATTTGAGTCATCACAAACGATTGGCTACAAACTTACCATTGGCAGTCTTGTAGAACTTGATGGATACGTCGACGACTAACGAGATCAAGTCAGTGTAGAGGAGGCACAGTTGCTCTCGGATCTCTGCGGTGGCTGCAAGTAGCTCCGAGCGACGCAAGACCGAGGAGAAAGACAATGAGAACTTGTATAGCACTGAAAATGCTTTATCCAAAGCTGCAGAGTTTTCATGACCGAGCTAGTTACCGATTAGCAAGAGGTGATATACTAAGAAGGAAGATGACATGCCTCCAGAAGCAAGCGCGCATGTCCATAGCCAACTGCAGCTGCAGCGCTACTATCCAGAGCAAAGCTTTGGATCGCCTGGTCGAAGTTGTGTAACTGTTCGGCAAAGTAGAGAGCCCGGATAAGCACTTTGTCCCAGCGGCTTCCCTTGTGTGGTAAAGTCGTAAGGCGCTCGGACCTGATCCATTCAAGGAAGTTCACATATGAGACATCAGAAATGCCCTGATACATTCCAGCGCCCAACTCAACCATGCTCTTCTTTCGCAAAGACATGGCAGAATCTTGGACGAAGCCGATCTTATAGCCGCCACCTGAACCATTCCGCTTACTGAACGACTTGGCACCAAAATTTCCACTAGCTGCGCGTGAAGAAGTAAAGGACGGAAGGCGGCCCTTGGAGCGCAAAGCTCCTTTTGGTGACATAGGTGGACTAAGCACACCATTCGTACCATTGAAGCTGCCGAATCCATTCGGCGACGACATCCTCGGCGACATCATTTTGCGTGATTGAGGTAGTTTCTTAGATAGTTGCAAAGGCGTATTAGATATGACAAAGGCTTGACTCGTCAAATTGGTGGCAATTGAGAAACGCGCCGAAGGAGAAGGAGTAGTCGTTGCCCCGGTAGAGTTTGGGTATTGACCTCGTGATCCGGTGATTTCAGCACGCAATGGTTCAATGAAGGGTGAGATATGTGTAGGCTCCTCAGCTGCTGGTATGGTAGACACTGTTGCAGGATGTTGTGTGGAAGTCGAATCGAGCTCTCCAGCTGGCTGACTAGATCGCCGGGTTGAGTTCGATGGTATTGTTTCAGCCGGTCTTGATTCCGAATGAGAATCTGGTCTTGGCTCTGGAGTTGAGATATCAGGCGCGAACGTAGCGATCTCTATAGAAGATGATCGTCTGAATCGTGAAGTAAAGCTGGATCGTTTGGACCTTGAGGTCTGCGTGCGGGTTGGAGAAGCTCTTGCAGGCGGTGCAACGACAGGTGTAGTAAGTTCGGTAGAATTCGTTGAAGAAGAACAGGAATTATCTTCTGGCTGTTCTGATTCTTGTGATTTGTTCTTGTGTTTTCCTGACGTCAAGTGTTAGATTTCTGCATAGTGTTCAAAGAGAGAGAGACATACTGAAATACCGGAGTCCAAGCATATGGAATCGAGCTGAGAAGGACAAGGTACTTGAACTGCAGATGCGCTGGCTAAATCCTGTCTTCTTACGGCACCAGATTCGGTTGAGACACTGTAAAGAGTATCAAAAGCGGGGCGATGCGGTTCCAAGTATTGATCACCGATGTTTCGTCAGAACATCTGGTCGCCAATGACATCAGAAGTTGATATATGCAAGAGCTATCTAAGTTAAGCTAGGAAAGGCTCGGTGAACAGATTCAATGAGCTCAAAACAGCAAGGATGAGCTTCTGGATGAGTATCGTTCTAGTGATGCAAAGAGCTCGGCGATCATGCATGTGGACACCCCGGCTTTGGGATAGAATCATTAGGGCTCGCGATTGGACTCGGAAGGTGATATGTGAGTGGCGTCCATGCCAGCTCTAGTAGCTGGTCATAGACTGGCTAGTGATGTCAACTGAGTCATCAATCTCCGAAGATTCCTTAGAGGTTGAGCAAGTCCGTGACGGTACTTGTCCAAGAAAAGAAGGTTGGGACCTTCATTTACTTTCTCTATACATGGAAATGTGTAGCTGTCATGGTTGACTTACAGGGAAAAGAGGCTTCATTTGCCCATGGACATCGTTTGGTGCAAGAGCTGGCGCCCTTGATTCATACATCGGGACATTATGGTTATCTCGCAATGACCCGGAGCTTTCTCTAAAAAGGACTGACTGACCCGTACTTTTAATAGATGACGAGAAGGACGGTGTATGCGAGTCGGTGTAGCTAATCCTGAGTTGCTTCCATGACAGGGACCCTACAGAACTCAATGCAACGGGTCATAGTCCCATGGCTCCCGAGAGGACTCTCAGCCTGATACGTCCTAAGCGCTGCCACAAAGAATGATGATAGCTTTGGTTTCGCGCTGTTCATCGAGAAATCGAACAACAGGAAAAGGTCTTATTCTGAAAGCGGACTCTCGAAGGACCCAGAGGGGCCAATGACGATCGAAGGTATACTCCTGGTACACGTAAGTTAAGATGAGGCACGTCCAAGCTGATCGCCGACCAGATCTAAAGCGGGGATTGTAGATCATGCACGAAGCTCCCTTGTAGCCGAAGGGCTCTAGTGGAGAACTCTCCGAACGGAATGACGGCGATGCTATCAGTTTCAAGAGGCGCAATGGTGAGCAAATTTGTACCAAAGCGGGGCTCGCGAGCGAAGGGACGGTCCTCCCGCAGGATCGTATTTTTCGAAACTTTTAGACACAGCATCAACTTCGTCTTTAACCGATCAGCCTCGACCTTTGAACATGATTCCAAACCACCAGCCGGCGAATCATTTGAAAAGCGTGTCCCAGTGGCTCTTTGAACGTGGAGAAAGGCAAAGCAGTGGTCAGCACAAGTTTAGTGTGTTCTGCATAACTGCGCATTGAGATAGTTGCGAGCGTACTGAATGCGATCAGATGATGATCAGTGGCTGGCTGGCTGATGTCGTTGAAGCTGGCTCGCTTACGAAAGCTCGGCCCAGCCTCCTCCTACTCCAGGTTTGGAGATCACCGAGAAACGGATGATCACGTGGTCATATAACGTGACCGTAGGGACAAATCAACAACACGACATGCATTCATCTATTGGCAGCTCTCATTATCCACGACTTTACAAATCAAAGCGCTGGCCGATGCTACCATTGTGGTGCCTTCGATTTACTGATGGTGCAGCCCTTACGTCACATGTCTTCCTGCAAGCTCTAGATCGGGCCTACTCTGCAACTTTATGCAGCATCGTGCACAAGTAGACTGGAGCCAGCCATCCCCACAAGTCCAGATTAGACGATGAGGCACTTCGCGGCGACCTTTCGAGACCGATCTACTGCACGACAGGTCCCCGTTGGGAAAACTGCATGGTGGAAAACTGCATGGTGGTGGGATGGCGCAGCGATCATCCCAGAGCAGAGGCCCATCATCTGCATCGGCTGCAAGCGATCGTTCCCAACCCTTAGCGAGATCTCAATCCCGAGAAGACTCGCCGGCCCGCTGTACCTTTCACGACCTATCCTTGCAATTCTTCGGGTCAAGACAGAGCTATTGAGCGAGTATGATGCAACTACTAAGTTGCTTGGTCTGCGATGGGATCTCCGCAGAGAACTTCTTCGATCGGAGATGGTCCATTTACTTGAACATGCTCCCATGTCGATTCCTAGGGCTTACACTCTTACCAAACGAAACCAAATCGCACATGCATACGGTAGAGAGGCTTGCGTCATGCTGTTAGCATTCCAGTAGGCAGGAGGCTACGTAATGCGGGTTGGTGGAACCGCGGCAAGATCCCGGAGAGATTTCCAATGGCAGGCCAGTATGGCCAATTGTACGTCGAAAATCCCTGTTAGTAAGAGTTTGGTCCGAGGAACACACTCAGGAAGGTCTCTCGGATAGTCCAAACTTCTTCTCATGGCGCACATTATTGCTCCCCGCCAACGTGTCAACGTCGGTCGTTGTTGTTATCGCCTAAGGATGTGAACAGAGGTAAGGAGAGGTAGAAGAGAAAAGAGAAGTAGAAACAAGGTAGTAGAGGGAAGAGTGTTTGCTTGCTTGCTTGCAGCGGTGGAGATTAGCAGAGAGGAGAAGAAAAGAGACAGCCTGTTGAATTTTGCCGAAACTCTATAGAGGGGCCGAAATTTAGCGCGTAGGGCACAAGAACGCAACACAGCGTGTAGAGTTTGGGATACCCGTCAGATCTACTACTATTGCCCAGAAAGCCCAGACGAACGGTCAACAAGCGTCCCTGTTAGGAATATCAAAGACTAACAACAGAGGAGGTGGATAGACAGTCCATCAGCTTGCCTCGGCTGACCTCCCTTCCTGCGTGGCGAGAAAGCCAGTATGCCGAGAATAATTAATGAGATACAGCGTTGTGTTAAGACATATGCTATTATTGCGCTCTCATTGGCTGGTCTCGGCACACGTTGTTCCTCGCCACATAATAAGGGACATTGATTGTGTACTAGAAAGACATGCCGTTAATGCATTTTAGTCTTCCAGCTTGTCACCAACCTTGCTAGCCTTGAGTAGCAACTTTACTGCCGTATGCCCACTCATCAGACCCTTATGTGCCCATACTAATGGAGTCTGTCCTTTTGCATCCTTTGACTCAACATCAGCCCTGCCAATCTCAAGCAGCAGCTTGGTTACTGCCCCATGCCCATTCCTTGCTGCCCATGATAGTGGCGTCTGTCCATTTGAAGCCTTTGACTCAACGTTAGCTCTGCCAATCTTAAGCAGTAGCTTGACTACTGCCTCATGCCCGTTCTCTGCTGCAAATGACAGTGGTGTCTGGTTAAATGAACCTTCTAACTCAACGTTAGCCCTGCCAATCTCAAGCAGCAGCTTAACTACTGCCTCATGCCCATTCTTTGCTGCCCATGATAGTGGCGTCAGTCCATTTGCATCCTTTGACTCAACATCAGCCCTGCCAATCTCAAGCAGCAGCTTGACTACCGCCTCATACCCATTCTCTGCTGCAAGTGATAGTGGTGTCTGTTCATTCAAAGCCTTTGACTCAATATCAGCCCTACTAATCTCAAGCAGCAGCTTGACTACTGCCTCATGCCCATTCTCTGCTGCAAATGACAGTGGCGTCTGTTTAAATGAACCTTTTAACTCAACGTTAGCCCTGCCAATCTTAAGCAGCAGCTTAACTACCGCCTCATGCCCATTCTTTGCTGCCCATGATAGTGGCGTCAGTCTATTTGCATCCTTTGACTCAACATCAGCCCTGCCAATCTCAAGCAGCAGCTTGACTACTGCCTCATGCCCGTTCTCTGCTGCAAACGATAGCGGCGTTTGGTTCATTTCCCCGCCCTTTGCCTCAACATCGACATTGATAGCCTGTAGTAGTAACTGGACCACTACCTCATGCCCGTTTTCTGCTGCAAATGATAGCGGCGTCCGCTTTTGTTTCCGGTCCTTTGTTCCCACATCAACTCTGTCAGTCTCGAGAAGCAGCTCAACCACTGCTTTATGCCCATTTCCTGCTGCCCATGACAGCGGTGTACGCCAATGTACTCTGTCTTGAAGATCTACGTCGATATTTATCTTAAGCAATTGGCGCACCACACGATATCGACCACTTATAGCTGCCCAGGTGAGTGGAGAACGATTTTCTTCGTCAGCGATGACAGTAGCTCCACTTTCAATCAGGACCTCTGACAATTCGTCATATCCCTTTTCACACGCATAGGACAATGGAGTGCGGTGTTTCTCATCGCGGATATTGACGTTCATGCCGGCAGCGAGCATGTCTTCTACCAACTCTCCACAGTCTCTCTGGGCAGCCCATATGAGTAGTTGTGGCCCCAATGATTTTCTTTCGTTCTCGGTTTGTTTTTTGAATAGTTCCGCCATAACAAGCCCATATGGATATGTTGACGCTTGTCGCATTATGTCTTGCATACTTATCTCCGCAACCAGAAAGCCATGCGTCTTTTTACATTTAGCTTGGAGATCTGCAACAATCTTGATGTTGTCTCCTTGTAGTTCTGCGAGCTGTTTAGCAACCCAATTATAGTTTTGCATAATCTCTTTTGCGTTGTTGTGCTTGTTGGGTTGTTCAGCGCATGTAGTCAACATGTTGTAGACACCATGATAACCAAAGCTTCGACGCGACAGATTTTCGGACATCATGGCTTTTCTGTAGAGCTCGCCAAGATCTCTTAGCAGCTCTTCAGACATGTTGGAAGCATCCGTATGTTGCATATTGCTTGCCACTTCGTCAAAAAGTGCCTTTAGAATATTCTCAGCTTGCTCCCAACTCAAGTTTTTTTTAAATTTCTGTGCGTGAGACCTGAGCTGCTCATACTCCGATCTAAGGGAAGGAAGTAGCGACCTTGAGTGGAATGGGGGGATCACACTCAACAGAGCATCCTCGCGAGATCCTAAACCTGCTTGGGTGAACAAGTCAACCAGACGATCAGTGTGATCATGAGATAAACCGAGGAATGGCCGAGAGTTCGAGACTGAGATCACTTCCTCAACCATGGAACCACCCCTAAGAGTCTGCACAATATTGACTCCTTTGAGTGCGCTAGTAACACTGGCGAGAGCATCCACAAAGGAGGTAAATATGTCCTGAGTAGCCATCACAAGAACTGAGTTTCCTGTCTGGATTGCGAGCATTCTTGCATCCTGCAGCCCTTGATCTTGCTGCTGTATTGAGTTAGATCTCATGAGGAGATTTCTTGTTGTAGGGAGTGACAAGATGGGGGATGCTTTGTCTGCTTGTTTTGGGCCCTCCAAATCTGCCAGAACTTGCTTGTCGAGTTTTTCATAGACAGGTTGGCGCTGCTCTCTAAGAACCCAGATGTCAAGCTCCCGTTCAGCTCGTTTTCGCACTTCAGGGTCTTGGCTGGTGACGACGGTAAAAACCTTTTTCGAGAAGATACGATCGTAATCAATTGCTTCCATCTCACGAGTTTCTTCAATGTCAAGTTCTAGTTCTGATTCGTAGCTGGTCTCTGCAGCAAGCTCCTTCTCTTCTTGCTTGTGCTTCTCCACGTCCATCTTGATCGACCAGGTCCACAAACCCAATATCGCCTCTAGTTGGCAAATGTCGATTCGCCACTGACCCCGGACGCGGCGTACCATAAGATGAACTGGGTGTACAATAGTGGAAGGCCTTTGAGCTGTTTTGCAGTTCATAGCCCAGCAAAATGCAGCTGTGGTATCACATTGCGCGTCCATGTCCGCTTGACGAGCGTCTGAGAATACGTAGTTGGCTACAGACTGAATTGCTGTTTGAAGCTTTGCGGCCTGGTCCCGAACCTCCAAACCCCAACGCTGATCAGTTGTCGGAGCATCATCGTGTGTGAGATGGGAAAACCGTGATCGGTAAGAAAGTAGCTTTTTGGCCACATTTGGTTGAGGAGAAGTACAAGCAGGATCTGTATCCTCGATCCTTGCAATCCACTCAGTAAGAGCGTTTGCGCATTTTCCTTCCCATTCATCTTCATCTCCGGCATTTGTCTGGGGGTAAGAGGTCCATGCAGTACTGTTGTCTTTGTTCATTGCGATCTCCAAATTATTACGTGCTAGCTGTGCGATGAGCATTGTTCTGAATCCCGAAACCTGGTGATCTTCTAGTTTAGATGGTCTTTCAACAATCGACCATGAAAGTTTGTTGTCTGAATATGTGTCGTCGGAAAGGTACGCTGAGCTTGCGATAACGGGAAGGGCTCCTTCGGCAGATTTGATTATGTCACGCTCGATTTGCAAGGTTTGCCAATCCAGTTCATGGCCTTGTATCTGGCCTTGAAATTCTCGAGTGCGGAGGAGGTTTTCGTTTTCTTGAAGCCGTTGGGTTCGAAGCAATGAACGGACTAAGGCCATGACAAGAGTTGCTGCAAGCTGATACATAGCAACAGACGGATGTAGGCCTCGCAAGCCAGTAAATTGCAGCACAAAACCAACCATAGACGTTAATAATGCCAGCCAAACAACAACTGTTCTTCTCCGTTCAGTACCATGTATCTCTTCCTTATTCCAAGATGTTGTGTATTCCTTTAGGTGTGTTGCGTACGCAAATGCCTCGAAAGTCTGATCACCAACTCTTTGGCCACCTGGTTGGAGCCAAAGAACCGGCTTCTGAATCTTGAATGTCCTCTCTTGGGTACTCTGCTCGATCAGTCGGGCGCAAAGGAACATGCCAGTAACCAAAAGCACTGTTCCCGTAACAGTCAGCCAAAAGTAAGGGTCGACTGCGGCTCGGTCTTTATTTCTCATTTTCTTGACGTAGATCGCCCAAGCTGCGTAGCCTAGGACGCTAATCTGCAACGAGCACCCAAAAATTGCTGCACTGTAAAGAGCAATGTGGCCAGGCTTTTTGATGCCGACGTTGAGAGAAAGGTTTGGGTTAGGCGCAAATCCCATGATAGCGTTGTCTCCAAGTCGATTCTGCTCTTATGGATTGAATATCTTCACGTATTCTCGTGGCCTGTAAATACCAGCAGATGGGCGGTTCACAATTTTACCCCCTGCGAAGACTTCGTAGAAGAGAAGATTGATCCGACTGTCCACTTCAGCATCTACACTCGTTGCATGCTTTTGAGTCTTGTCTAGGATTTCCTCCGGCTCCTTCTCGTCGAGGATACATTCGAGAATCTGAGGTCGGCCAAAAACACGCGCAATTCCACCATTGTTCCAGAGTTCACACACGTCGTAGCTGGTAGAGGAGCAGAGCTCCGCTTCAGCCAGACCTCTTCCTTCCTGCGCTCTCCCCACAAACGCTCGTAGCGAAGCAGATCCGAGAACACGGATTACCGAAACAACGGCTGTAAGGATTCCAAGAGGGGCAACAGCGAAAATGATGTTGTCAAGATGTGAAGTCGACTCGCTAAGAAACTGTTTTGTTACTTGCTCTCCGAACAGAGCTACCAAAGGGGCAAGGTCGGTCGCAAGATTGCTCGTGAAATCGTCCCACCCTTCAGCTCTCACCCCGAGTATCAATAGGAAAATAACAAACAACATCCGTATAGCTTCCAGGTTTAATATATGTTGTTTAAGGAGCGAGTCTAGCAAAGATGGTGTTTGTGAGGACGCTAGGCTTTACTAACTTTGTAATATGGCTCATAGGCCGCATCGCTGATGTCAGACTCTTGGCCCTGCACTCTCAAGCACAGTTTTGCTGCACTCGTGGGCAAGGAATACATTCGCCGTCCAATCATCCTTCAGCACCCCTACCATTGACGTGGCGATGTCAGCTGCATACGCCCAAACGAACATATTCGGAACATGGACAAGACCATACAAAGTACTTAATGCGGTGATCTTATGAATGTCAATTTACCAGCAACACAACTCGTCCAGAGCTACAAGCCACGAAACACGTTCATTGGATGGAAGGGGCACGATAGGATTTTAAGCGCTTAACCCTGTCAGCTGCAGGCAAAGATAAACCGAGGTGCTGAATGCCAAGCTTAGCGAATTGATTGAAGGAGAACAGGTTAGAGCTAGAGGTATCGAAAGGCTCAACGCACGTCATGCACGGCCATTGAAGCCCACGCGGGCGTGAACATTTCCCGCACACCGAAGGACCAAGAAACGCACGAACACAAGCAAATTACTTTCTTGCTCACAACAGTGCATTACTACAATTCAGTTAAAATAAACAAGAAGAATACAGAACTATAAAGAATAAGATGTTCTATAGTTCTAACTATTTAGAGTTTTAATTATTATCCTCTTTTCTAAGATATATTTTATATAAGAAGAGTAACTCTTTAGTATATAGTAAACAATTATATCTTTATAAAGCTCTTAAGTAATAGAATTAGTAGTATAAGTAGAAGAAAAATTATAGCTAGTAAACTTATCTATATATAAGAGTATATATTAAGCTACTATTTTTAACTTTTTTAATTAATAAATATTTATAGTTATTATAATCTACTTATAACTTACTAATACTAATAGGCTATTAGTATAGCTAGAAAAACTAAAGTTATTATAGATAGAAATTCTTATATATAGTAAAGATATAGAATAGATATTACTAGATTAAATAATAAGCTTACTTTTTAGTAGTAAAGCTAGGTAGATCTTATTGATAAAGTTATACCTAGATAAAGTCTAATATAATACTACTTTATTAGTGTTATAATCTCAAGTTAAGTGTAGGGTTAAAGGAGCTTTTAACCTATAACACAGTTTTAGGCACTAAGGATTACAGTCACGTAATGTTCTACAGAATCCCACAAGACCCTAAAGCCAAGACCATAGGACTTTATAAGAAGTTACATAACCATTCACGCTTCCTATACTCTCTTACAGAATCTCACAAGGCCCCCTATAGGACTTAGTAGAATACCATAACACTTTATAGGACTTTACAAGTATATAGCTAGTAGGAACACAACCCTTATAGTTTATGTTTAACTTAGTTAATTAAGTTTGTCTTTAGATCTCAACCCTTAGCATAACAAGTTAGATTACCTATTACTTATTACTATACTCCTAAGTTGTTATATCAAGCTACGCTTAGACATCTTACTCTTATTCCATTACCACTAGCCATCTCTAAGAACCAACAAATTAGTACAATATTAGACTTCGTCTAGGTACAACTTTAACACTTTAAACACCCCTAAGATAACTAGTACTACTAGAACAACCTATACTACCTCTAGCAGCTCTACAAGCTCTAACATTAACATAAGCAATATAGTTACGCTAACTAACAACATAATTATTAATAAACTAGATCTCTACTACAGAGATTACGCCAAGCTTAACAACTAGCTTATGCAGTAGGATCTCTTTTTCCTATTTTAAGAAGAGAAGATACCTAAAGACAAACAAGTTATACTTGTTTCTAGCTACATGCGTAGCAATACTTTTAAATAGATTAAGCCTTTTATCTAGCTATTTAACGCTAGCAATGCTCTAAAAGAAGTAGACAAATAGATAGAAGACTTTAAGAAATTCAAGACTACAATTAAACCAATCTTTAGAGTACTAAATGAATCCATTATTACACGTTGCAACATTCAACGCATACGTTAAACTAAGTCAGCTACCAATTACACTACAGAGTTTTAGCAGCTTACTGCTAACACTAAATAGAATAACACTACATTAGCAACAATGTTTTAACAAGGCCTTAAGCCTAAGATTAAAGAAGAACTAATGCGCACCAGCGCTAGTACTAAGAAACTTAAGGATCTTATCAACACAGCAATTAACATTAATATCAAGTTCTACAAACTCCAACTAGAACTTTAGAACAATCTATAGGCACGCTCTATTATTATAGACAGACAACTACTACCACACAACCTATAGCGCAACAACTTATTTAACTACAGTAACTACAGCAGAGCTTACTACTAACCAAATACAGGACAACGTATTTACAACAACACTTAGAGCAGATACTTTAGACTAGAGGCTATAGACCTATTAAACCTTAACAAAGGAGGACTAGATAGATAGAATAAGCAGAAAAAGGGAAGCACCTTAGACAAGTCTAAGGTAACTTATTATAGATGTAGCAAACAAGGCCACTTCGCCTAAGACTATTATATAAAGAATAAGGTAGTACGCCAGCTTAATATACTAACTACTAATAACAATAGGACTAGTAACAAATAGGACGTTCTTACCAATAACATAAGATACCTTAAAATAGACACTAAGTCTAAGGAGGATCTTAAGGAAGGTCTTAACATTCTTCTTAACTAACCTCCTACACCTTACCTAGAGCCAGAAGAAGCTAAGTATAGAGCACACAACCTCTCCTAGAAGTATTATAAGATCTTTGCTAATTCTTTATAACTAAGCTAACAGCAAGTTATTAAAAATGTTACTAAATAATATTACGCTATCTACGCTTATAAGGAAGGAAACTATATTGTTCTTAGTAAATAATACTATAGGGATTTTATTTAACAAGACAGTAAGTACTTTACGCTAGACAACAAAGAACTTATAGTTATTAAGAAAACCCCTACAACAATACAAGATAAGCGCAAACTACTTACTACACTTAATTAACAAGAAGACTAGATAGAGCTTATAGATAGCAACAGCAAAATACAGGACCTTATAGAACAATAGGAGTAACAACATAACACTCTAGTATTAGATCCTCTAGGCACACAGCCTAACTCTAACAATAGCAACGTACCCTACACAGAAGCTAAAGAAGAAGACAAAGAAGAGTTCTACAATACTAAAGAACAACGTCCCTTTAAAACAGCACACATAATTATTACCTACAACAGACAAGACCTTACAGGACTTAATTAACAAATTACTAACACCTAGTTTACAAACGCAGAATAGGATAGGGTTACATTTTATTAAAACCAAGAAAATAACTACACTACAAGAGAGAAACTTAACCTCTACAACTAACACGCACTAAGTTACAGCAAATTAGACTAGAACTGCGCAACTACACCCTATGCGCTAAACAGAAAGCACTTGTTTTAGCAAGATATTAGGAACCTTAAGCACAACCTTATATTATAGAGATACTGCTATTACAACTTATGTAAGCTACACTATATAAAGAAAGTTAAGCATAAGTAGTTCTCTAGCAAAGCTAAAGGATATAACAAACAATAGTACATGTACATTAAGGAACAGTGCAAAGAACACTTGTAGGACAAGCGCACTATAGTTTATTTTCTTAAGATTATAGACCCCTAGAGAATACTCAAAACCTAGCTTATATTTAATAGAGAATACAATAACAAGAACTAGGAAGTATGTTTAAACGCTGCATGTAAACGCTACCTTAAAGAAAAGAATAGCTATAAGTTCATAACACCACAGGAGCCTTTTTTAGACCTACGTTAACAATTAACGTAGAACAATCCATTAACAGCATTAAGATTAACTAACTTATTAAACTCCCTATTAAATTAGGTAGAGTAAGAATAACAGCACTGTTAGACTTAGGTGTATAGAGAAACTTTATATCCCTTAACGCAATAGAACAAGCTAAGCTGTATCTATAGTACAAGATAGAACTGTACCCCTTATAAGTAGCCAACAAAGAGCTAATACTAGGGAAAGAAACAGTTACGCTTAAAGTACAAAGCGCACCCCTAAAGATACAGAATTATAGAGAAAAATTAAACCTAGATATCCTAAGAATAGCTACTTACAATATTATATTAGGACTGCTATAGTTACAAAAGCACAATCCGCAGATTAACTAGAAGAAACAATAGCTTTTGTTTAAAGGATGCAGATATAGCACTACTACATACTAACCTACACAACCTACGCTAGAGTTAGTAGATAAGAAAGAGATTAACAACATCTCTTTAACAGATAAGACGTGCTAGTAAGCAGTTAACTATATAGACGCAGAACGCCCTACTAGTTACAAAGCAGCAGTTAAGGAGACTAAGAGTGCACCTCCTACTATCCCTAATGTTTATTAACAATATACATAAATATTTAAAGAAGAGCTATCTACAAAAGCGCTACCTAAGCATTAGCCTTAGGATTGCAAGATAAAGCTCTAAGAAGGGAAAGAACCACCTTTTAGGCCTATATACTAGCTATCTAAGAAAGAACTTAAGATACTGCGCAAGTACATTAAGGAGAACCTTGCAAAAGGATTTATTAGAAAATCTAAATCCCTAGCAGAATTCCCTATTCTATTTATACTAAAGAAGGACAGTAAGCTAAGGCTTTGCGTTAACTACTAAAAGCTTAACAACATTACTATTAAGAATTAGTATCTACTACCTAACATATCTAAGTTATAGGATTAGTTATTAGGAGTAAAGTTCTTTACTATACTTAACTTACACAGAGCGTACAACCTTATACACATAAAGAGAGGCAAAGAATAAAAGACAGCGTTTAGGACCTATTATAGTTATTATAAGTATATAGTTATGCTATTTAGGCTTACCAATACACTAGTAGTCTGTTAGGCTCTTATTAACAACATACTATAAGCACACCTAGACATTACTATAGTAGTATACCTTAATAACATCCTAGTGTACAGTATAACACTAGAAGAACACAAGGTTCACATTAAGGATGTATTAGAATATTTAGCAAAAGCAGACCTTAGGCTAAAGCTAGAGAAGTATAAATAGCACAAGGAAGAAGTAGAATTCCTTAGCTATGTTATAGGAAGATACAGAGTTAAGATAAGCAAGAAAAAGATACAGGTTGTAAAAGATTAGCTAGCACCTATATCTATTAAAGGAATATAGGAATTCCTAGAGTTTATTAACTTCAACTAACGCTTTATTAAGGACTACTCTACTAAGGCCTTACTACTTATAAAGCTCACGCAGAAGAATACACTATTTAAGTAGGAACAAGCACAAGAAGATACCTTTTAATTACTTAAGCAAGCATACATAGAGCTACCTACATTAATTACATTTAAGAGTAGTAAACCTACACACCTTAAAACTAATACCTTAGATTTAGTATTAGGAGCATGCATCACCTAGGAATAAGACAGATAATAGCACTTAATAGCCTACTACTTAAGAAAGTTCACAGCACTAGAGGAACGCTATAATATACATAACAAAGAACTTATAGCTATTATTAACGCGTTGCAGCACTAGAGAGTCTATACAGAAAGCTACTTAGAGCTTACTATCTACACAGATTACAAGAACTTAGTATATTTTACCACTACTAAGGTTCTAAACTAACAACAAGTTTACTAGTTAGAAATACTTAGGCAGTACAAGTTTAAGATTCTATACACGCTAGGAAAAGAAAATAGTAGAGCAGACACGCTTAGCTAACGCTATAACCTTATAGGCAAGAAGATAATCAACAAATTTGCTATCCTTAAGAAGAATAATAATAGGTTACTAGGACCATTATAGTAGCTTAATCTAGTAATATATGTCTACTAGGACTAGCACACATTAACACAGGTACTAGAGGAATTAGAAGAAGAAATTATAAGCAGTTATTATAATAACCTACTTTATAGTCACCCTAGTATCACAAGAACAATAAAGCTTATTAAAAGATATTATAAGTTCCTAAACATACACAACAAAGTTAGCAAGTTTATTAGAAATTGCGTAAGCTGTTAGCAAAACAAATACAGCACGTATGCTAAGTATAGAGAAGCACAGGCTATAGAGCTACTAACAGCACTATAGACAAACATTACAATAGACTTCGTTATATAACTGCCTATCTCTAAGGACCCTATTATAGAATATAACTATAACTTAATCTTTGTTATAGTAGATTAGTTTACTAAATATGCTAAGATAATACCATTTTAACACAGTTATACAGCAGAACAACTCGCACAAGTATTTCTTAACAGAATTATCTACTATTATAGTATACCCAAATTAATTATTAGTAATAGAGACAAGCTCTTTACGTTGAATTATTAGACCACGCTATTAGCAGCAATAGGAATAAAGAAGAAGCTATCTACAGCCTATTATCCACAGATAGATAGACAGACTAAACACACAAACTAGACCATAGAAACATATTTAAGGATATACAGTAACTAGAACCAAAATAACTAGGTTTTGCTATTGCCTATAGTACAAATTGCATACAACAACAAATTATTAGAAGTAATAAGTATAACACTATTCTTTACAAACTACAGGAAACACCTAAATCTTTTTACCAAATTATTAGACAGTAATATCTAAACAGAATTAGTAATAGCCTTAGTTAAAGCACTAAAGGAAATACACAAGAGATTGCTTAAGAACATTATAAAGGCTTAGTTAAGAGCAGTTTTATATATCAATTAGAAACAAAAAACAGCGCCTTAGCTAAAAGAGGGGGATAAAGTGTATCTCCTTACAAAAAACCTACGCACACA
>JAPEUT010000255.1:0-41337 GCA_027946375.1 Neodidymelliopsis sp. IMI 364377
CTCTCCTCCTCCCCAAACCACCTCTCCCTCAGCAACCCCGCAGGCGCAACAAGCACATACCCTCTAACCCGCTCTCTCCGCTTCTCCCCCACCTGCCCCGGAGCGCACAAATACCCCATCGTCAGCACAGCTCCGAAACTGAACCCCACGATGCTGAATCCCCGGCTATCCGTCCATCCTAGCTGTTGAACCAGCTCGTCGATCAGCTCGTGGAATAGTGCCCCTGTGTGCGGTAGCAGTGGTGTCTCGCTTAGTCCGTGGCCCCAGAGATCGAGCGCTGCGAATTCGGATGAGGGGAAGGCGGCGTGCAGGGTGCTGATTAGGGGGTAGAGGCCGAGAGAGGGAGTTTGGACGCCGTGGAGGAAGAGGACGCGGTGGTGGGGTGACTCTCTCCCATTTAAAGGTACGACGTCCACCGAATTCGGAAAAACATAAAACGCCGCCCTCCCCCTCTGCGTGTGCAAAAACCGCGCAGGCGGAAGTAGAGCACCGAAAGCTGCTATGAACGCTGCTTCTGCGGGTGCGGGGATGGGTTCCTCCCCTGTGACGGGGACAGGGAATGAAGAGGTGGACGTAGAGGTAGACGTGGGAGTAGAGTTTGGGCGGGGGAGGACGAGGAGGGGGATGGACATTTCTCTTGTTGTTGAGATTAAGTTGATTAGATTTGGTTTGGTTTGAGTTGGTTTGGGTTGAGTTTGGTAGGCTTATGGGATAGAGACGTGGGTGTTTGGGAACGATGTTAAATTACAGGTCGTGATAGGAAAGATGGATAAAGATAAGGCGTGCTTAGTGTAAGCGTCGTGACTATTTTGATAACTGCTAGTTTTGAATTAGGTAGAACCGACATAGGAAAGGGAAGGAGGATACAGGAAGAAGTACAGCGGCAGGGGTATGTATGAGTCATGAAGCTTATTTCTGTAAACGATTCCATCATTACAGCTAGATAACCAACTAACTGATGCCAGTCTTTTCGTAATCATAACAATAGCCAACCCTGTCGATTTTCATTAGATGGTCTGTTCTACATATCCTCGTCATCCGTGTCCTGCTCTTCCACCACAGGAGCGGTATCCACCCGGTGCAGGCCCGAGTGAGCGCCGTCGCCATCTTCTAGATTGCTGCCGCGCAGACTGCTGCGCCTCCTCCTGCTGACTACGCCTGGAAAGATTCTAGGCTCGCCGTCGAGATTCACGCTGCTCGAGGTGCGAGTCAGGCCAAGATCTTGCTCAGCGGGCTGCGAACCCACCGGGGGCTGGGGAGCAGAGACCACACTTGGGCTGATGGTCATGCTGGATGTGCGACGAGGTCGCTCGGTGTTGGCAGCAGTAGGTGATGCTGGCTGGGTGGGCATGCCCGCGATGTCGGTAGTGGATGCAGAGGGATTGAGTCGTGCCTGTTGCGCAGGTAAAGAGGGACCTGACATTGCGCCTGGAGGAAGACTCGAGAATGTCTGGCTCTGATCCATCGCAGCGTTAGATGGTTGGGTATGGACTGACTGAACGGGCGAGCCTGGATGGGTAGCATGGTGTGTTTTCGGTGTATGGGGTGTCTGTTGTTCTGGCTGAAGGTTTGACATGGTCAGATCGTTGGTGCCTGTGTTGGCAGCGCGTGTGTATCGATCGATCATAGCCAGCTCCTGTATGAGCGTCTCGTGTCTGAAAGCCTCACGAACGCTGGGCACGTTGGACCTGGCCATATCGTTGCCTGCAACACCTGGGAGATGATATTGACGACCCAACCACTTCTGCTTGACAATGTGCTCGAAACCACTCTGCTCGACGGAGTGCTTAGCAAGCTCACACATGTCGACAGCGCTCAGCTTGTAAATCTGAGCTGCCACAGAGTACTCCTCGATAAGCGGCTCCTTTGTAAAGGCGAATTGGAGTGGGTCGTCTGTTGATAGGGAAACGTTGAGGCCTCGTCGGAAATAGCTGAGGAAGGGGTTACGTTCGTACGCCAGGAAGAGGGCGTTGTTGCTCAGGGGTGACATGGCCACACCGATCTGTTCCAGATAGAAGATGTATTGCAGCAATGGCACTTTGCGAAGCAAGAGGCCGTGACTGATGCTGTGACAGCAGAGCACTGCAGCAGCCAAGTGATCAGTGTCACCAGCTTCTCCGCAATGTGGGCGAAGCAGGAAAGTGTTGAAGCCACGCTGTTTCCTCCAGACATTGAGAGACGAAATGTTGGAGAATAGGTAGTACATCCAGTAGCTGTAAGGCGGGTTCTGCTTTGTCGTCCATTCTTTGGGAGTCGGGAACTTCCTGTACACGCGGCGCTCGACCTTGCTCTCATCGTCGACACTGTCGAAACCGATGACTCTTTGCAGGAAGATGTGAAGCTTGGGGTGGCTTGAAGGGTCCTTGGTAACTTCGAACAACGGCTGGAAAACGTTACGAACAACCTCTTCAAAGTCGTGCATCAGCCCAGTGCCCTTGTACACATCGAACAGGCGGGGGACCTGGATGAGCCACCTGACATTGGGCGAGAACAGCTTGTTGTCGACGACCCATGCTGCGAGCTTGTCCCACTCATCGAGGTCACGACCGTAGATGGAGATACGCCACTCAACGAACTGGTATTTGCTAGACTCCAAATCGGAAATGACCTCTTTGGTGATCTCGGCGAGGTATCTGCCCTTGATGAAGTTGTCCGTCTTGAGGAAGATGGTTCGAAGACGCGATTCTCCGATGGGGTTGTACTTTAAGTTGAACTTGTCGAATCTGTGGAAAGAGTCGGTGTGCGCATGCATATCCAGCGTGTCGATACTGAGATCGTATGCGGTCAGGTTGATGGATTCGAACACTTCTCTCAGGGTGAGGTGTTTGCCGTCACGGAAGAGCACTACCTCGTCCGGAGACTTCTTCATCTTTGATTTGATGAAGCGCAGTAAATGCTTTTGGTTCATGCATGCCGAATGGTGAACGTGCGTGTCGACCTTTCGCACGTTGTAGAAGTCTCTGTGGGGCACCTTCTTGCTGTCGGCAATTTCCTGGTACTCGTTCAGGAGGTAGTAGAGATTGAACTTGCCCTCCAAATACTGGAGTCTGCGGAAAGCGAAACTCTTGCTCGGGCCATCCGAAGAGATCTCAAGAATTGCATCGAGGTCGATGTAGAACTCGCGCAGAGTTGGGATGGCCACAATCGGTGTGTCGAGCTCTGCGGATTTGCTCGTTTCGTAGACTTGGAACACGCCGCCGCTGTCCATGCGGAAAGACATTTCAGAAGGCCCCGGTAGTGGCAGGAGATCCTCCATGAAGAAGTCCTCTCCGATGTTGGTACCCATCTTACGGGGCGGCTTTGATGGCTGCTCTGTAGGTTCGAGGACTGTGCTGTTCTGGAGGCTGCTCGATGCATTGCGGCGCTCCTTGGAAGAGTCGTTCCACACGGGCTCTGGGTGGGGAGGGTAAATCTTCCATGCAGGGTCATCTCTGGGGTTGTCGAAGTCGTCCTGTAGAGACAGTCGTATGTACTTGTGGCGGAGGTCGAGCACCTTCTGGACGTTGGTGTAGATGGCGCTGAGCTCAGCGGTCACGCTCGAGTCGGACATGGCGAGGCCACCTGCGCCCGAGCCGACTCCTATGCCAGCGCCAGCGCCGTGTATGCCTTCTTGGGCGAGCAGAGGCTTGTCTTCGTGGGGGAGGGCGGGGTGTTTCGAGTGGGCGCGCGCTGCTTGGTCGGCCTGCAGGTAGGCGTCGCCCATTTGACTACCCTGGGGCTGCGAACGAGGGTCCTGTGACGGCTCATAGTGTGACTGTCCCAGCGGGTGCAGGCCCTGCTGGTGGCCGTGGTTGGCGAGGCTGACGTTGCTCTTGCGCGAGCGAATGCTCATGCCGTCTGCGCCGCCAACGGTGGCAGGAAACGTCTTCGCGCGCAGAGCTGGGCTGTAGCCGTCGCCAGCCTGGGAGCCCCCGTGCTGCGTCTCCCATTGGTGGCGCTGGTAGAACTGCTTTGCCTCGGTGTGGCTCATTTGCTTCTCGGCCGTGTAGTCGTAGAAGGCCGTCTTGCGCTGCTTGTCGCGCGGCAGCATTCCACTGTCGTCGTCGTCGTCTATGCCCGTGCCGTCTGCCGTTGCAGTCGCACCAGTGAACCCTTGCGCAAGGTCACCACTGTGCGCGTCGGCATCTGAGATCTCGGGGCGGAACTCGTCATCCTCGTCTGAAGAGAGCGTCTGGTCGTGGCTGAGCGTGGGGTTCAGAGCGGGCGAGCCGTCGGCGTCTGCAGCGAAAGCTCCTGTGTGCTGGTCAGTCGTCGTCGTCGTCGTCGTCGGGCAGGCAGTGCTGGAGGAGCTGGCACGTACTACCGCGCATCGTACCGCTGCACATTTTGGGTGTAAGGTACGTCGTAGTAGTCGTAGGATAGCTTTTGCGGGGACCTCAGCGAAAAAGATGGCAGCAGCTACACGCTTTCGGAGGGGCCCGATGCGCCGCGTCCTCCCGTGCCATGATGAGTGGCCGTCGTGCTGCTTGGTGTGTCACACAATGTAAAGCTTTGGGCATCGAGTCTCTGCAAAGGCGCCTGCCTGCCTTGATCAGCAGAAGTCATCTTGAAGAGCAGAGGCTTTGAGACATTGCTTGATCACGACATGCTAGGTTAGGCGCCTCCTCTCGCTGCTCCTCGGCATCAGGCGACGGCACGGTCCCCAAGTGCGGCGCGTCGCGTGCAGTCGTTCAGTCGTGCAATCATACCGCAATCAGACTGTCGACTGGCAATACAGCAATACAATAAAGTAGCGTGTCGTACTGCTGCAGACGTGCGATTTGTGTCGTATTGTCAAACAGTCAATCGTCCCAAGTGCACTTGAAGACGGCGTGCAACCAACTACTCAGAGTACATCACTGCCACCCAGAAACAAAGGACAGGCAAAATCATGCCTTGGTAAAGAGCAATGGTCAGATCTCTCACCATCTTCATACTCTACTAAAGTCATCTGGAATTTCGATGCACTTGCAAGCATCTCGCCCAAAGCTTAGTCGATGGATCATTGATTGACTGACAACACGTGATGCATGTATTCCGGACACGCGCCTTCGCGCTAGCAGCTTCTCTACTTGTCGAAAATTTGGCCGTCTCGTCTTGCCGTCAAGATATCCAGGCAACCTTTCTCCTACTTTTCACATTTTCGATTTTGCCGTCAACATGTAAGCTACGCCACGTCTCAGCTGCCACTCATCCACAGCTTCTAATCGCAAACCCAGGTTTCTTCTCCGCCGCACTGCCGTCCGCGCCATCAGCGCAACTCCCTCCAAGGCTTTCCTTGCGACACCGCGCTCCATCACCACACTCACACCTGCTCTCCGCACACAATCGCAGAAGTGGACTCTGTCTGCCTTCCAGCGCAGGTTTGCTAGCGACGATGTTGTGAAGAAGGAGGAGGTCGCCGCCGAGGCCCCCGAGGACTTTGCCCAGACCATCGCTGAGCCCATCACCGAGGATGGCTTGACGCCCGTCCAGGAGCAGGCGCAGGCAGAGCCCACCAACGCCTCTGAGACGGTTGGCGTTGATGCGCTCGAGGCTGTCGCCGAGTCCGCCAACAAGCCCCAGAGGGCTCCCCGTCAAAAGAGCGACAACGAGCCTAACAATGTTGTCTACGTTGGCAACCTGTACTACGAAGTCACTGCCGACCAGATCAAGCGTGTCTTCTCGCGCTTCGGTGAGGTCGACAACGTCAAGCTCATCTTCGACAACAGGGGTTTGAGCCGAGGGTGAGCATCACACGTCAAGTCCTTACTTCTTTCCAGAAACTAACAGCGTGCTTAGATTCGGATACGTCGAGTTCAAGAACATCGACGACGCCAGGTCGGCCATTGAGAACCTCGACATGCAGGTGTTCGAGGGCCGCAACCTCGTCTGCCAGTTCCACAAGGCTAAGCCCAACTCCAAGACGCGTAACTCGACCGGCAACTACGACGCGAACCCCCCCGCTAAGACGCTCTTCATCGGCAACATGTCGTTTGAGATGTCTGACAAGGACCTGAACGACCTCTTCCGCGACATTCGCAACGTCCTGGACGTCCGTGTCGCCATCGACCGCAGGACTGGCCAGCCCAGAGGTTTCGCCCACGCCGACTTTGTTGACGTTCAGAGCGCCACCAAGGCGAGGGAAGTGCTCAGGGAGAAGGTCATCTACGGCAGGCAGCTCCGCGTTGACTTTAGCAAGTCCAACAACGACCGCAGCGACCGCAGCGACAGGCCCAGAAGGAGCGACTCTGCTCAGGAGGGACAGTAGAGCGATGCGCTTGTATTGATGATTTCAACAGCATGACTGGCGCGACGCTGACGCTGTGTCGTGCCATTTTTCATGTCCCACCTTGTCATTCTCAGTTGTGTTGATAGCCAGGCGTGCATGTACCATAGTAGAGAGGCGTGTCCGGCGTTCTTGTCCCTATATCCTGTTGTACATGGCATGCACTGGGTAGATGTATTACCAAAATAATAAGCTCATTAAGCCCAGAATCACCTCTTTGTGAACCACATCAAACCACGAACACATGAAACAATAAACACATGAGACAACAAATCACATCAAGCAATAAACCACATTAGACATTGAAAAACACAATCAGATTCGACAAGATGTTGTGCAGCAAGCAGTCGGCATCTGATTGCCACAAGCGGACATGCGTGGAAAGCCGAGGTCGGTCGGTCTCCACGGCAGCCCCACTACGCTACCCCATCCATGAGTTGCTGATCAATATGTCGGACCAACTTGCCTCTGCCACACTGCAACCTCTCCTTGCTGTACCATAGGCCTCTCTTTTCACGTCGTACTTGACCTGAAAGCGTAGCATTCCTTTGAGTCATTGGCGCATCATTCCGTTCCAACCATGTCCTTCCTCGGCGGCGCAGAGTGCTCGACGGGCGCCAACCCGCTCAGCCAGTTCACCAAGCACGTCCAGGATGATAAGTCGCTACAGAGGGATCGCCTGGTCGGGCGTGGGCCTGGCGGTATGCAAGAAGGCATGCGCAGCCAGCAGATGGGCGGCCCGCAGGATGGCGTGAGTCGGCAAGGCCGTCAAGCACCAAGCACAGCACGACTGACCAGATGATGCGTAGATGATGAACGAGTTCATGCAGCAGAATGCACAGCTTCCCCAGGGACCGGGCCCCGCGTCACCGTTCGCCATGGAGCAGATGCGCAGAGAACTGGAGCGCGTACAACACAGCGGCTCGCCAGCGTGGGCAGCAGAGTTCGACCCGGGGATGCAGGCGCCACAGATGGGCCCCTCGATGCAAGAGCGCCCGGCAGGCTTCAATCCCGCCGAATTCGCAAAGTTCCAGCAAATGAACCCAGAAGCGCGGACAGCGAGCCCCGCGACCGCCGCACAGCCCTCGATGATGGGCTACCAACGGCCCATGCAGAACTTTGGCATGGGCATGGGCATGGGCATGGGCGGAGGCGCAATGGGCATGATGCAGCAGCCCTATGCGCCGCAGAACTTCCAGCAGCCCATGCAGACCTCAGCCAAAGGCAAGGAGCGCATGGTGGAGCTCGACGACCAGGACTGGGAGGCACAGTTCGCCCAGCTCGAGACGACGGATCAGCAGAACCTCGATGCGCTGGACGCAGAGGCCAACAAGAACATCGAGGCGGAGCTGAACGAAATGGACAGGTCAGTAGAAGACGTCGACTTTGGCGACTTCGAGTCCGTATGGAAAGGCATCCAAGCTGAGACTGAACGCGCTAGGCACCTTGCCGACGAATCCAACTTTGCCGACGGCTTGCACATGGGCGAGCTGGATCAATGGGAAGGATTTGACGGCTTGAATACACATACCGTCCGCGATCCCGCCATGGGCGACTATCTCTTCGAGCAAGAGAACTTCTTCAAGAACGTCACGAACCCGTTCGAAGAAGGCGTCAAGATTATGGAAGAAGGCGGAAACCTCTCCCTCGCCGCTCTCGCATTCGAAGCCGCCGTCCAGAAAGACCCCAACCACATCGCAGCCTGGGTAAAACTAGGCGAATCACAAGCCCAGAACGAGAAAGAAACGCCCGCCATCCGCGCCCTCGAATACGCCCTCAAGCAAGACCCTTCAAATCTCGAAGCCCTGATGGGGTTGGCAGTATCCTACACAAACGAAGGTTACGAAAGCACCGCCTACCGCACCCTCGAGCGCTGGCTCGCCACAAAATACCCAAGCCTGATGAAAGAGCCGCTCTCCTCGGACGCAGAAATGGGCTTCACAGACCGCCACCTTCTGCACGAGAAAGTCACAAACCTATACATCGAAGCCGCACAACTCTCCCCTAGCGGCGAGCAAATGGACCCAGACGTCCAAGTCGGGCTCGGCGTCCTCTTCTACGGCGTCGAAGAATACGACAAAGCAGTCGACTGCTTCGGCGCAGCCCTCGCCTCCACCGAATCCGGCGTCAGCAACTCCTCGTCCCAAGTCCACCTCCTCTGGAATCGCCTCGGCGCCACATTAGCCAACTCTGGCCGCAGCGAAGAAGCAATCGATGCATACAGCCGCGCGCTATCCCTCCGCCCCAACTTTGTCCGCGCGAGATACAACCTAGGCGTCTCGTGCATTAACATTGGCTGCTTCGCCGAAGCCGCACAGCACCTCCTTGGCGCCCTCGCCATGCACAAAGTCGTCGAAGCCGAAGGGAAAGAAAAAGCCCGCGAAGTCGTCGGCGACGGCGTCTCGGAATCCCAACTAGATAACATGATCCACCAAAATCAATCCACAAACCTGTACGACACACTGCGGAGGGTGTTTGGTCAGATGGGCCGTAGAGATCTTGCAGACGTCGTGGGGCCGGGCATGGACGTGGAGCGTTTTCGAGGCGAATTTGACTTCTAGCTCCGACATCCACCGTGGTTTCGAGACGGAGGGATGGGGTGATGTGGAGGTGCTCGACAACACTCCTTCAACAAGGAATGTAGAGCTAAATGAGCGCGATTTAATCTTCCACTCTGAGCGCGCAGAAGAAGAACAACAACAACAACAACAACAGCAACAACAACAACAGCAACAACAACAACAGCAACAGCAACATCAACAAGAAGAAGAAGTCCCCACTCGCCCAAAAGAATACGATACCTGGCTTCTGGAGAAACGAGTCAAGATCAAAAACCCCTGGGCTGTAGATAACAGAGAAGAAGAAGAAGAAGAAGTGGGTGATAGCCGTTGTTTCGGCACCAGGACTGTGGATATGGGCATGGATTGTGTTTGGAACTTGCATGGTGGCGTTTAACTATCTACTGTAGATATTCGTGTTGTGTCGTGTCGTCGTATGTCACATCACCATCGCATAATCGCATGTAGAATTGCGGAAACGAATGATAACTGCTATGAGGATTTAAAGTTTATGTCTAATTAACTACCTACCAACCTCTTATCTTATTAGGTCTTATTTGTATTACTGCTTTTAACAGCACTACCACTTACCTAGGTAATTACTTCATGTATAAAAATACTGGTATAATAGAAGTACAAAATAACTTAACCTTAAACTATACATACCTAGAAGTAGTACACATAACCTTAAATCCTAACTAATATAAAACCTTCTCTTATTGATATTATTCTACTAGTTTGGCGTGGATTATAGTGTATATGTATCTCTGTGTAGATTGGTTAATGCACTTTAGTAGGGGCTAAGAAAGATAGAAATATAAATTGGTTAAAGGCTTGTGGGTTTGGTGTGTGTATAGTATAGTGGTATGGTTGATAATAATTGACAGTGCTGTTAATGCTTTCTCGGCGTAAGTTGGATTTGGATTTTTTTTAGCTTCATAGTTGGGGTGGTGTAGGATAGGGGTTGGATAGAGTAGATGGTGTTGGAGCAGTATAACAATAGGAAGTCCATATTTTACGTGACACATGACGAGCAAAATCTTTTTGCTATACAGATCTACAACAACATTCCCACCACATCATCATCCTCAAAACGGCACCATGGGCACCTTCTCACTCCCATTAGAACGAAGCGGGTAGTGAATTGCCCCCGCCGTCTTCGCACAGTTAGTCTGGTACGACGCACTAGCATCAACAGGGACCGTGTTTCCCTCCTGCGGCCTCCCATACACATGCTCATAATACCACACCTCGCTCAACACCGTGTATCCGTTATCCGTCGTGTTCTTGCCCGCAGCCGTAGCGTTGAAGCGTGGGCCAGCGCATCCAATGAATGGAATCGCGCCGTGTTTCTTAGCCAGCGTGGATTTGAAATCAGTATACGAGTAGGTGGTTGAATTCGAGGGGACGATTTTCTTGGCTTTGAGCCATTTGTACGTCGGGAAGCGCTGGTAGTATTGGATTGCTGTTTCGAAGAAATCGACGACTTCTTCGTGCTCGCGGTACTGCGGGCCGTAGCACGGCGTGTTGAAGGTGCTGAAGCACGTGGCGTGTTTGCTGAATTCGTGGCCCCAGAATCCCGGGTTGTCTTGGTTTTGGGCGATCCAGTACGTGTTCATGTAGGAGAGGAGGTCGTAGCGGCCAAAGGGCTCCAGGAAGGTGCCGATGTTGGGTCCTTTGTAGGCGGGGACTGCGGTGCCGTTGGGGAGGCCGGTGGTGGTGTTGGGGGAGGGGATGGGGTCGTATTGGCGGGTTAGGTCGCAGTACCTGATGAAGTAATTAGAATTAGAGCTTCAAGAGATGGAAGTGTAGCATCTAACTGGGTGTAGCTTCCATTGCAGAAGTCGGGCCACAGGCCGTGGAAAGACCAAACATCTTTGGGGAGGACCTGGCCTTCTGCTTCACGACCGGTGTAGGTGCTCCAGAACTGAGTGCTGAGAACGAGACCACCAAACGTCTCGGTACAGCATGAATCAACTTCAGAAGCATTCTGAGGAGGACACGAGAGAAGAGGTTTCTGAAGCTGGCAAGTGTGGTTCAGCTTGCTCAGGCCTGGGTAGAGCTGAGCAGTGGCTGTGCTTGCAAACAGAGCTGCGGCAAAAGTACTACGCATCTTGAAAAACGACTGAGATTTGACACAACTGCTTGAAAAACTTACCCACAAACCTGGGAATTGGGAGCACTTAAATTGCCCACAGCCTACATGTAGTCGGAAGCTCTTTGCCTCATACGGAAGGTGCGCCCGGAGTCGCTGCAGGAGCATGGTTGATCTCACGTGCGGCGTTGATTGGCTGCGGTCGAGATAAGGCTACTCAAGCGATGGTTTAATGCTTGTACAGATCTGTTGCCGTGTCCGAAGATGCATGGTTTTGAGAAACGCCTCAGCTGGGTGCTTGGCCAGAGCGTGAACATAAGGCCATCTGGGGCGGCTTTTCGGACTAGGAGCTGCTTCGAGAGATCAGTGTGGAGGATCGAGTGAACGTGCCTTGTCAATAGGCGCACGGCAGAAGACGCTGCGTGAATGACGTCGTTGAGGATCCGAACAGCAATAGGTGCCAAGTGCAGGCTCGCAAACAAACATTCACTCGAAGAACGCCTCCATCCACGGGATCTTCGAGCTTTAACGGCGAGTTTGTGGAACCTGGCGTGAACGGCCCGCCGGTCAGTCTCAATCCCCGCGGCGCGTTCGCTCATCCCGCTATCTCCGACTCCATCGTCCATAACATCACCACTCCAACCCTCGCCATGCCTGCTCGAACTGCCTTTGCTCAAGCCCGTCATTTTTTAGGCGTTGGTCTCAAACTGGGGTCATCATGCCGCCAAAATCCGTAGTGAGCGCATTGCAACCGCTGCAGCCGGAGAAGTTCACCACAGCACATCACATTGGGAACCCACCGACAGGTTTCAAGAATCCGTGGCCTTCGTACGCCAGCTCTGGCTTCGTCGGCGCAATTCGAACGCGATTCAGCACACCTAAGAACTTTGTCCCTGTGCCTATTGATCGTCTCGGCCTGGTTCAGGTTCGCAAGCCAGACTTCGCTGCACAGCAGAATGGGCTCAAAGCGACGTGGATAGGCCATGCTAGCTTTCTGGTCGAGACAAGCAAGCAGGAGGGGAAGGAGAGAGGAGCACGTATACTAATCGATCCTGTATGGAGCGATAGAGTAGGGCCGTACGGTAAAGAGGAGCCAGGACGTTAATTCATGTTCGCAACTAATGTAGCGTAGGTATGGTTGGTCCAGTACGATTCACTCCACCGCCTTGTCAGATTGAAGACCTACCGGAAATCGATGCTGTCGTCATCAGCCACGACCACTACGACCACCTCGACTCGGACACGTTAAAGAAGCTCAACGCGAAACAGAATGGTGAGCTGCGTTATTTCTGCGGCTTAGGCGTGAAAGCAGTTTTGACTGGTCTCGGTGTTGGAATCAAAGCAGACCAAGTGACGGAGCTGGACTGGTGGAATGGCGTCACAATGCAGACAGAAACCGCAGGTGCAGTAGACTTGGTTTGCACGCCTGCGCAGCACCGCTCAGGTCGCACACCATGGAACTTTGATGGCACGTTGTGGTGTTCATGGATCATCAAAGAGCCGGAAGCTGGGGGCAAGAAGCTCTTCTTCGCCGGCGACACTGGGTATTGTCACGTCACGTCTGATACACAGTTCTCGCATCACGATGCACCACATCCACCTTGTCCGGCATTCAAGGAAGTCGGTGAACTCTATGGACCCTTTGATCTTGCGCTCCTGCCCATTGGCTGCTTCAAGCCGCGATCAGTGCTTTCGGGCCAGCACTCAAGTCCAGAGGACTCTTTATCAATACATAAGGACGTGAGAAGTAAGAAGAGTATAGGTATGCATTACGGTACCTTACGAGGTGCATACTCTGCAGCATATGAGCCCGTTCTGGAGCCGCCTGAGCGGTGGAAGAAAGGCGCCGAGGCTGAAGGCTATGAGTGGGGTGTAGAGGTGGGCCTCTGTGATATCGGTGAGACGGTGGTCGTATAATTAGATCCTAATCCACAGTCTGTAAGATGATTACTAGGAAAAAAATTAAGAGTAACAGTTGAGCAAAACTTGAGTTTACTCGTCCTGGGATTGAATCTATCAAAGATGGGGGTGGGTCTTGCGCGAAACTCCATACTACCAGAACACCACTTTTGGAGTTATAGAATTCGTACGATCGATCTTCTCATATCTCAAGCAACATAATAACATACACTACTTTTCTTTACAGGCTTTCTTCAATCCCTTATTCTAATACCGAAAGCAACTGACCACGAGCACAGTCTTGCTCAACGATCACAAGTAAGTCTACAGATACATCACACCCACCAACTTCTAACCTTCCCAGTGTCCGACACAGCCCAGATAACCACCCTCCTCCACCGCTACGGCGCCGTCCTATCAACCCACTCCATCCCCGAAGTCCTCTCCATCTACACCACCGACGGTGTCATCATGGCGCCCGGTTTCGCCCCCGCCGTCGGCCAAGCCGCACTGCAAGCCGCTTACGAGCGCATCTTCTCGACCATCAGACTAGAAATAGAGTTCGAGATCGACGAGATTGTGGTCACGGGGGAGGACTGGGCGTTTGCGAGGACAACGGCCGAGGGAGAAAAGTTCTGGCTCCAAAAGGGGACTAAGGAGGTGCATAGGAATCAGGAGTTGTTTGTGTTAAAGAGAGAGGAGGGGGAGTGGAAAATTGCTAGGTATTGTTTTTCGAGTATGAAACCGGTGGTTTGATGGGGGTGTTGGTGGTAGTCTGAAAATGTTGGCTGTGGTTGATGGGTTTGTGCGAGCAGTCACCATACAACAATGACATTAGTCGCTACAATATAGGTCACTTTGAAGAGAGTGATCGAGTACCACGCGCATGATTATTTAGAAACGTTGACCTGATGGAAGGCTTCACTCTACGGAGAAGGAACGAACGCTTATCGATAAACTAGCGTCGTCGCTGCTCGAAACATTTCTCAAGCTTCTGAGCTCACGACGCGACACTTCCTACACAATTGACCGCCCACACCCGTCGCATGCCTTCCGATATGACGAAACGAAAGCGCGGGAGCAACGAAGAAGAGCTTGTCGATGTCGGACTCGGCGCTACCTTGGCGCATCTGAGGGGCGAAAGTCAACCCAATGCGACAACAACTGCTGTCGAAGACGACGAGGGCTGGACAGTAGCCGGTGGCTCCAAGAGGAGGAGGAAGGAGCGGGCAGGCTCTAGCCACTCCCATGGAGACCGCCGAGGATCTATCGGTGAACTACGCTCGAAACCTGATGATGCTCGACCGCTCGACAACCCTTTCGTCTTGGAAGGCGAGAAGATGGGAGATCGAAGCTCAGTCCCAGAGAACCCATTCTCGACGGACAAAGAAGATGCTGAGCATGCGTCTAAAGACACGAGCATCACCAGAGAGGAGCGACGTAAACAGCGCAAGCTTGAGCGGAACTACCCATCCATTGAGCATTCACATCACGCTCGTCTTCAATCGCACGTGAAAATCACAGATCTGCAGTCTCTGGTGCTGTATCTACTGGCAGACGGCAATGCGCCACAATGGGTTTCAGTGCGCAACCGTACCAGCATTCGACAAGTAGTCATGCTAATGGTTCCTGGTCTGGAACTGGGCATGTTCAATGGCGAAGTTCCGTTAGACGCTGGGGCAGCTATCACTACAGATGCGTCTACTACCAAGGATGTACCTGCTGATCTTTCGTCTGTTCCCCTAGAGGTCGCTCCTACAGAAAGTGACAAGCCAAAGTACTTGCGCATTGCACACAACGAATACTATCCAGCCAGCCTAAAACCTAGTAGAATGCCTTCCGCCCTGAAGCCACTTGCTGACATCTTCGACCACGTATGGCCGATCAAGGCTCAAGGCGAACATCGCGGTAATCAGTTCATCAGGGTGCATTCACCAATCCACACAATGCTGACTTCTCAAATCCCCAAGTCGAAAGAAGAGAAGCAAATGAAGAAGAATGGCGGTCACAAAGGTCCTATGCCACAAAACTCCAAGCACTGGGATAACAAACGTACACGAATCACCGAATACATTGCGAGTCTTGCGGAACAACAGGAGAACGAATATGTTCTTCATCCGGCATGGTTCCTGACCCCAGAGTCAAAGCAAGCTGCACACAAACAGAGGCATGAGGGTGGCCAGTCAGTGGACGACGGCTGGGTCGACACCAACGTCGCAAGCCTTGAGGACGGCGATGTGCCGGAGAATGAGATTGAGCAAGGCAGTGTCACTGCCGGACGACATATCATCTCGGTCGATTGCGAGATGTGCAAAGCTGAAAATGACCAGCTTGTACTGACACGTATCAGTCTCCTCAACTGGGATGGTACTGTCGCGATGGATAAGCTTGTCAAGCCTGATATTCCCATCAAAGACTATCTAACTCAATGGTCGGGTATCACCCCAGCAATGTTGGAGGATGTCACAACCACGCTGCCTGACATACAGAAGGAGCTGTTGGAGCTTATCACACCTCGCACAATTCTCGTAGGACACTCACTAAACTCTGACCTTAACGCCATGAAGCTCACGCATCCCTTCATAATTGACACAGGCATACTTTTCCCTCACCCTCGTGGACCGCCATACAAGCAGTCGCTGAAGTGGCTTGCACAGAAATACCTGCATCGGGAAGTACAGAAGGGCTCCAGTGGTCATGACAGTGTCGAGGATTCGAAAACTTGCCTCGACTTGGTCAAGCAGAAGTGTGAGAAAGGTCCCAAGTGGGGATCTGGCGACACGAATGCAGAATCTATCTTCAAGAGGTTGGGCCGCACCTCGCGACCAAAGTCAAATAACGAGACACGCACCGGTGCTGTTATTGACTGGGGCGAGCCCCAACGTGGACACGGGGGCCAGGCGCAACTGTCTAAAGGCTGCAAAACAGACGAACAAGTCGTCGAAGCTGTCGATAATGCACTGAAGGGTTTGATGGAGGCCAGGGACGGAGCTACTGCGAAAGTTGACTTCGTTTGGGCACGGCTCCGCGAACTGGAGCTTGCTCGTGGCTGGTGGGACGATGCAAAGACTGCCGATGTTGAGCTGATTCGGCAGAATGCTCTGCAGAGGTTGGGACTCCTCAAAGATGGCGAAGACGAAGTCGAAGTCAAAGGCCCTGAGCTCGGCGATGCCGTTGCAAGAACCGTGAAACACATCACTCAGATCTACGACTCGTTGCCACGCTGCACAGCGCTGGTGGTATATAGTGGTACAGGCGATCCACGAGAGATTCGTCGTCTGCAAGCGATGCAACAGCAATACCGCCGCGAATACGCTACGAAGAACTGGGATAACCTAAGTGTCAAGTGGACGGATACAGAGGTGCAGGCCCTTTCACAAGCCTGTCAGGACGCCCGCAACGGCATCGGGTTCATTGTCGTTAAGTAAGATGCAAGTATTTGTGTCGCGTGTGCTACACGTGTAGTAGCACATTGGTTTCAAGCTGAATTTTTGTGCTAAAGCAGCGACGGCGGCACAGCCTCGTTGCATGTGACCGCATCTATAGCAGTGGCGTCGAGTCTCGTATCCGTGTTTAGTTCCTGCAGGTAGCTGGGAATTATACAATCCAACCTGGGATGCGAATCTATCGTAATTAGCGGTCGCGCGATTAGCGCGAATGATCAGGCCTCCGTAAAGTGATGTGCGTCAGGCCAGCATGCATCTCATCAAGTTGTTCTCGCATTACGCATATGATTATCCCTGCAGATATTGTCCCTTGCAGGTAAGTAGACGAGCTCGGTGATTGATAACGCCGTGGGTGGCATGTGCAACAAAAGTAAATGGTAAATGCAATCCTCGAACTAAAGCAAGCGTTCTATGAACACGACCATGGCTTATCATCATGCTCTGGTGCCCCTTTTTGAAGGCCTGATCAAGATACCAGATGCGGCCGTGCCGCTTCTACCGTTTTTTGTAAGCGCGATAATGATGTGAGCAGGAATGACGCTGGACCACGCATTTGTGAACAAATGAATATTGACCAGGTTCTGGAACCGCATAAGCCGGTAGAGCTGGATTAGTGCGCTCTTTTTCGTGATTGAATGCATCTATCTAGTTAGCGTGTCTGGTAAGAGACGCTAGGTCTTTAACTTTTGCTAATCATGATACCCGTTTCCTCTCTAAGCTTCCATCGGTTGCTGTCTGGCGCAAGCCCTTCTCGTTTCCGGATCCCAACAGTCCTCCAATCTCGTGGAGCCATTCGCTAATTACCCTCACCTTTACCCTCTCTCTTCCGGGTGCTGAAACGTCTCTGCCTAGAAGCGTCCCATCGTACATTGACAGATCCACCTCGCAGACAGCACACTTCCGGCACATCAGCCTGTCTGTACATCTTTCACCTATCAGTCGCCGTCTTCGTGTAGCGAAGCTTTCAAACGTAAAAGCCTAAAGGCGCTCGGTTACTCCGGCCGCGCTTGATTTTACTAACATTTACACTGTCGGCCCGTTTCTATATGCTGTACTGAAATTATCCCAACAACACATCTGGGACTACACAGCATCAAGGCGCAGAGAGCAGCTCATGGCAGGCACGAGACGACAAGCTCGGGGTCGTGACACGACGAGTTCGCACCAGCATCGACGTTCCGTGTCTCAGGCAACCTCTGTTGTCAAAGAAACTGCTACTGCGGCGACTTTAGAGGCTGTCAACGTTGGCACGAATCTAGATGAGGACTCTCCACGTCCTGAAACGTCAATCAATCGCTCGACTACCGCATACTGCAAAAAATGCGATGGCAAGATCGGCGACTTCTATAACTCGTGGCACAAGGTCACCAGCAGCTATTATAGCCCTGCCTTGTTCGGGTCCTACAGGAGCCTGCTACGAACCGCGGGTCAGAGGAAGGAGGCGTCAAGCAGGTCAGAATTAGCAGGATGGTAAGCCAATTTACTCCCTCGCACATTGAGGCCTATTACGCATTGTCGCACAACTGCCCGTTCCAGTCAAGCACCCGATAAGGTCCTAGCATTAATGAGCGTATCCCGGACCAATCGAAATGGTCTGCTACATGGTATTAAAATTCTTTTGGCGCGCCTACACTAGTCATTCCAGATTATCTCCACCCTACACATTATTAGCATCTATTAAACCCTTTGGGTCCGCACTTTCTTTGGCCTCGATTTGCCGACTCGCTGACACTTAACAGCAATATAGATTTGACCTATTGTCCCAATTGCGACGAGTGCCTCGGCTTTGTAGTCATCGATGCGCCTGCGAATGGGAGAAGATTCCGGTAAGTGCTATTTCTCCTTCCCATCGTTATTCCATGTTTCTGGTTTCTGCGTTCTCTTACCGTGTTCATTCTCATCCTTGTTGGTGGAGACATCGCGACCACTAAAGCTTTTATATTGCCTGCTTTCCACGTTTGTCGTTTCCAGTCTTTGGAACACTGTTAGATCTATTCTTATCTACCACTAACTCGAGTCCCATAGCGGTCGAGACTTTTTCAAACTGCAACGCATCGAGTTACGATGCGAAGTATCCCCAAATAAAATCATTGCCGTAGAGCCGCAGGAAGACGTGGCACCTGATCTGGTGGCATCTGAGGGGTCAATAAGTCCATCGTTCGAGCCAAACAGCACAGCTACAGAAGCTATGGATCTCGACTCTCCACCGCTATCGTCTTCACATCCGTTATGGAGTCGACCTGCGCAGAGCGAGGTCCAACAACAAACGCACGAGCGATCACAGTCGAGGGAGTTTCGAAGTCAGCCGCCTCAACCAAATGGCCCATTACCCTCATCAGCGACAACGCGTTCTCCTACAGGGCAAAATATCACGCTTCCACCAATAGTCCATGCTACGGCGCGTGCATCGACTTCTCCACAACCTGCTCAACCTCGCCTTGAGAGCGCAGTGGGAAGCTCGCTTACAGATGTCCCACCTGCTTCAGCTGTGAATGGCTTGAAGAATGGATACAGCTATCCTCGTCAGCCGCAGGAGGTATACTTCGAGGCCATCGAACGCCTGCAAACACAAACGGCCAACAACACCAGTGCTTTAGCTGCTCAGGCTCGCGGCCAAAGTGACTATGCAGAGATGATCTGGCAGATGGAAAACAGCCTTCGTCGGGAGTTTCAAACCCACCTACACAGACAAGATCAAGATCTGAGGCGAATGCATGATTCGGTGGAGCAGTTACGCCAGGAACTACAAGAGTGTCATCGGTTTATTGCGGGTCTTACCCATGACGTGCGTACGCTTGGGGACGCAAACCCGCAAGGTGCACCACAGCATGGCTATCAAGATGCCGCCCTCGAGACCATGGCTCGAAACATTGCAGACATTTCACACAGGACGAGTGAATTTGAAAATCTAAGAAACCATGTAGCAATCATGAACGGCAAGATACTTCGACTCGAATCCCAGCCTGCCCCGGCACATAGCCAGCATTCGCACCCAACACAAATTGCACAACAACCCGCACACCCCACCCACGTCGCTCACGCAGCTCCACCACAATCCGCCCAACTCCCTCCATTCCAAACACCTGCTCGGCCAGCCTCAGGTCCACAACAGGTTCCAAGCCAGGAAACACCTGTCGCAGTAGGACCACCAGAAAGCGCCCAGCGACATGAACCTGCTCCAAGTCAAAATGGATGGGCTACGGTGAATGCTGGTATCAAACGAGTGTTCCCAAGTGATAGTCCGCTTCAGGGTGCAAGTTCCGCACCTGGATCGCCAAAGCGTCCACGCTTGGTTACGGAAGAGCCCCAAAATGCCCAAGGGACACCTCAGATACCAGCCGGGCCATCCCATATACTGCCTTCACAACCGCAGTCTGTCGTTGAGTCGCAACCGCAATCTCTACCGAATCCGCAATCTGTGCCGCCACTAGCATCACAGGCAGATCTACCATCGAAACAATATTACGCCTCCTACAGCACGCAGGGCAGTCCGTCAGACGAGATCTGGCGATCAGAATCTCAGCGTATGGCTGAGTCACGTCCTGCTCGCGGTAGAGGTTCACGAGGTGGCCGGGGACCAGGCAGTCGTGGCGGCCGTGTGCGTAAGAGCATGCAGGCACATGAATATCACTTTGCGACACCAGATCCGGAACGCAACGGTTGGCAAGGTGTACCTGACTCGCAGGGACGCTCGCACAGCTTCGAAGACCACGCTGTCCATTCGGCTAGAAGCATCTCGCGGCGCGGTGGTGGTGGTGGAATGCCAGGCGGTTACTCACCGATGGATCGATCGACCGAATGGACACCGCAAGCAGGGCCGCGCAGTACCAGCTTTGAGTCACCGAGTGACGTTAAGAAGTCTAGGTCAAAGCCAGTACGCAACGCTGACGGAATTTTGATCCGCAAGGACGGTCGACCTGATATGCGTTCTCAGTCTTCAGCTGCAAACCTCAGGAAGGTACATGCACGTAAGGAGGAGCAACAAAGAGAGGAAGATTCAAGATCTACACCAACTGGCTTCCAATACTCGATGTCTGCAGGTCCAGGAACACCGAGTCCGAGTTCTCAGAGCAACTCAGAGCAGAACGTCACAGACAGTGTACGTAAGAAGCACAACGACATCTTGGGTAAAATCTTCCCGGACGGATTGGATAGTTCCCGGAAGCAGCACGACTATGCGCACCAAGTTTTCAACGAGGATCGCGATCATACCGCACATCCCCGATCACAAACATCGCAAAGAGGCTCCAAAACCTCCCTTCAAATAAAGAAAGAGCAAACAGGACACAATGAGAGTGCGAAGACCCGGGCTTCTGTAAATGGAGACGTTGATATGCAGGATGCAGAGCACAGCACAAATGGTCAATGGGCGAGTGATGTGCGGAGATTGGGTCACAATCAAAACCGAGTAATAGAAGGCGAAAAGGAAATCAGTACAGTGCAGATCCCAGAAACGCAGGCAACAGAGGCATCAATCGCCGTCGTTGCGGAGTCCGTGGAGGCTACATAGAACGGTCTTTCATTGCTCTTTTCTTGTCTTGATACCCTTGTTCAGTATGATAAGCGTTTTGTAGGTTATGTAGCAAATTTGTAGATATAACTAGTTTGAACTCTATAGAGAACAGGAAATTCCCGAACCACCCCGATTCGATACGCGCATTTCAATCCATCTAGGTCGTTCAAGTGCGACATATCGCCATCATCCAGGATGAACACCTACCACTACGGCATCTCCATCTCTCATTCCTGCAGATGCTTCGAATCCCCAAAGAACGGATAATTCCTATACCCATCAAAATCCACAACATGCAGCTCCTCCAACTTCACACCCCTAAACATCCGGACCTGCAACATGTCAGTAACCCATTGATTCACCACAACCCGAAAGCAAACTTACATTCACACCAATCAGATCCGGCATCTCCTCACCCTCCCTATATAGTCTCGGATCATGCCACACGCTACTCCCACACTCGCCACAAAACTTATGTAGCAACTGCTTCGCTCCAAAGCTATGCGACTTCAGCACTTCCTCGCCTTGCTGGATCACTACGTCTTGTCGGCGGGGGTAGAGCAGTAGATAGCCGTTCTTGAGGCAGATGGTGCAGTTGCAACTCCCCACTTTCTGGGCTGCGAGGGGAGGGGAAAGCGTCACGGTGTATTGAATGGCGCCGCAGTGGCAGCTTGCGGCGTGGGTGGAGGTGTTGGCTGGGTTGAAGGTGGGAAGGCTGGCGAGAAAGGCGGTTTGGATCTCCTTGGGGGAGGCCATTGCTGTGGGGGAAGTCTTGCCAGTAACTACCTCGTGTGTATGGGGTTGTGGATCTGGTTCTTATAGTGTTGTTGTGGAGGTCTCGTGGGGCCGTTCCGGCTGACGAGATGTATGCTGGTTGGTTTAAGTGGTTACATACTATTTTAGTAAGATGTTGAGTGCGGGCGTGTGAGATCAGCAATGCTAGAAGAAGTCGTGGAACGTTGTGTTATCATTTTATGTCGTTATAACGTTATCGTAAAGAGATGAGAGATGATGAAACAGGCAGAAAGAGTGGAGTTATAGAGAGTAGAGAACGTGAGAAAGACATTACGAACGGCAACCAGCTGCCAGCACACTGCACGTTGAATGTTCCGCTCAGCAGACGATACCCACGTATCCCTCATCCTGCACGCTGATCGCTTCTTCCAAGCTTGCCACTTTCTTGAACTTCTTTGGCTGCACAGTCTGACACTGATGCACCGTGGCACCTACAAACACCACCGAGTCGCCCTTGAGGATCTCGTAGAACATCATAGTACCAGCCGCCTTTCTGGACTCTGCAACAAGCAACTGACTTCCTGGAACATGACCACGGTTCTTCGTGACGATGAAATACCGGACTTGATGCTCAGTATCTTCTGGGACAACCTCAATGTCGAGAGCACGCGACAAGTAGACACAAGGGATATCGATATGTCCAGCATTGTAGATTGTGGAGAAGTTGCTGGGACGTTGACGAACACGCTCCACGCCAGGAACGTCATTGCCGTTTGAATCGACTCGAGATGTCTCTGTCAAATGTTCTTCCTCGATGTTGGCAGCGAACAACCAAGACCACTTCTTCACGTCCTTGTCACCGAAGTCGTACGTAGCAAGATAGATGTTTCCACGCCCAATAATGGGAAGATCTATGATGCTATCGTCTACGCCGATCCTCTCGAGAAGCTGTGTTGAAGACTTCACACAGCGGTCGTAATTCATACCCGGATACATTATTGGCATAGGCGGAGGCGGGCAGCAGGATTGGGGCACAGGAGGTGGCAATGGAGCTCGTCTACCACGGCGGGGAGGACGGTAGTCGGAATCATCAGAATCGTAACTAACCTCAGGCGCGAGTTTTGGCTTCGGCGTACAGCTACACTCAGCAGTATCTTTCTTGTCGCTGACAGGAGGTTTTGGGTTGATCGTGCACTCAACAACGGGTGCTGAGTCCACATCGGCGACATTAGAGGTGGTGTTATCCATTTCGATGGGATGTGACACTACAGGGTTGAGTACAGTCCACTCGTCTTCAGATTGAGAGCTCATGTATATCTGAGATGGCGAATAAACAATATGAGAGATGAAGCTGAATGAGAAGAATTAAGTCAAACTCAGGCAGACGCAACGACTTATACCCCTCAAGTTCACCGGTCAGCTTGCAGCCTTGGCCTATCTGATGCTGGACTTCTGTCCTGCGACCAATCGCACTTATCTTGGTGTAACTCACACCTAAGTGAAGCGAAGTAATGAAGGCAGATGGTTCGCACATAGAGCTGCAGATGTGGCGTTGCCGGCCTCCGTGTCATCTGCAACACTTAGGCTAGGTGTATGCACGTAGTGTCAGGCTGAGACTGTCAGTCCAATCGAATAGCTCGTAGTCGGCGAATAACCCTCTTAGTCAACCAAGCATAAGTGCACAACCGATTCTGCCATCAGGCTGAACTGCACAAACGCCTATTTGCTGCCTTGTTTAGACTGTGCAAAAGGCAGAGTCGTCAGTCGATGTCTGCGTCAAACGGCGCAGTTACTGGTGTTTCGGGTGATGTGGAGAATCTATCGTTTTGCAGTGTTGAAGCGGTCACCTTACAATCGACTTTAACAATAAGTTGCGATTAATGCATAACTGGTAAGATGCGCTCAAATGCCCAGATCTGTTTTGGATTTCACCACGATCATGTTAGCGATCTTGTTCATTGTCAGCTTACTGTGTACAAACTCTGTACTCGAGTATATGGTACTGTCCGAATCAGAATCTTAGACTGTCAAAATAGAGGACTGATAGCCTGCTGCTTTCCAACCAACCACAGCGCCAAACGCGATGACAGCAACAGCCACGGATCACCATCTGATCTCGACCAGAGTCACAAAAAGAAACAAATCAGCATGAACAAAGCTACGCTGCATGCCTGGAGAAGAGCAAAAATCTTGGACGCTGTGGGAATTGAACCCACGACCTTTCACAAGTGCTATCAGATGATGCGAAGCGAAAATCATACCCCTAGACTGTGATGATGTTAGTGACTGTTGCAGAGCTCAGATATGGTGATGAAACTTACCCAAGCGCCCGATATGAGAAATTTGATGAAAAAATGGTGCATTGATAATTATATAATCTTATTTTTTGGACACGGGACGGCTCACTGTGCTGAAGTCTGAGCAGCGGTCCCGTCCAACCTCGACTCAACCTCATGATCTGCAGCTTGAAAACGTATCGACCCATCATAACTTTAGTGCTTATCTACAAAAACATCGACAAACATCTCAAGAACTGGCAGCAAAGGACAAAGGGACGCCAAGGATCTGTTCTAGTGCGAAGATTCTGCAAGAGCTCTAGTTCCATCGATTGCAGCTACGTAATCACCCCCAGAGCCTCAAGAGAAAGGCACTCGCCAACGACTGAACCGTAAAACGGCGTCCAGGGGCTGGCAGAATCGCATGATGTCCGCCTTAAAGACCCGCTCAACTCCTCGAGCCATGACATGACCTTTAATTCGATTCAGCTCTGTCCAACAGCCTACTAGCGGCTTTGCACGCAACGAGCGTTGACTAAGGTAAAGCCGGGTTAGCTGGGTGGTCATATTGTATACCACAACACTTCTGCATAAGTAGGTTCCTCTATCATCGTGAATAGGATCTAGCTGTCGAAATCTCAACTCGCATCACTACCCCCACCCACCACTAATCTCTCAAACAACATGCCCAGCACCACGGGCGCCACGATCCACCACTTCAGGCAACGAAGTGTAGTATTTTGGTGAATCGATGGCTACAAGCTCAGGCTGATCACTGCTACCCAATACCCTGGGATGTCTGCGTCGAATCCAGTATAGGGCGACTACGACAACACCCAGAATTGCTAGACCACCGACTACGCCTCCTGCTATAGCTCCAGTGTGCGCTACTCTACCGCCAGGTGAGGGCATGCTTGTAGGCTCGAAGACGGGCGCTGTGGTAGCTGAGACGAGATCTGTTGTCCGCAACCAAGAGGACGAGACGAGGACTGCGGCGGTGGTCAGAAAGCCTTGCAATAGCCGGGTGGGTTCGGGGACAAGTGCTCACTGATCTTTGTAGATTCTGCGGTGGGGCGGGTTAGAACGGTAGCTCTAACCTCAGAGTTGGATGCTACAGTCCTTGGAGTTGCGTAGTACGAGTACACAGAGTCGGATGCTACAGTTTGAACCATGGGTGGTGTTGCAGCAGCACCGTAGTACGAAGACGATGACCCGTACATAATAACATCTATGAAATCAGATAGAAGAGACATCGCTGTATTCGTGTCGATGACTGCCGGTGCCTTGTCCGTGGGATACTTTTCTTCTAATTCGGCTACACCTTCAACTCAATCGCGAAACGAGCAAACAAAGCTATTAAACCCAGAGTTTTGGAACAAGATAGCAAAAGGTATGTGAAAGATGTACAAAACAACATTTGATCAGGCTGGGACATGGAGCTCAAGATAACATGAATACACGACCAGGCTGAAAGCCCGCAGTGTTCGGTTACGTATCTCAGTATGCACCTCGACATGTATTTAGAACACCACATACCTGCAGTGACTCTCAGCCTGTTGCAACATAGCTCGGATTGGTCGAGCCTTATGTATAGAGATGAGCAAGCTCTCAGCCTTTTGTCGTTTATATATAGCTATGCAGGTCTGACATGCATTGACCCAGTCGGTATGTATGTTGCGGTTGTTATGTATGGAAGAAGTGAGGAGTTGGAAGGGGTGTTTGTACGTTGGAGTGAACCATTTCCATTGATTATTGCTTGACCTGTGTTATAGAGAGCTGGTGACGCTGTTTAGCAGTGTCGTCACTAGGGTATTGAGGCTTAGAGGTTCATGCAAAGTGTCATTTCGTCAACAGCATGGTAATGTATAGTTCTTCATCTAGAAAGGGTTTACGCAAAGGAAACCCGGGGTATATATAATCGCAAAACAACTTCATGTAAGCATCCACACTCATCATCATCCCCAGACGGCTTCATCCTACAACCTCGCATGGTGTGCAGCCGCCTTTCGTCTATGCTCCTTCATGAATCTCGCGAGCTTAGCCTTACTCACACCCGGCGCAGCTGTAGCCTCTGCACCGGGAGCGACAGTGACGTAAACTGTCTTGTGCACGGTGCTCGTGGCGGTTGGAGTTGCAGGAGCGGCGGTTTCAACGTCGGTAGGAACGAGAGGCGGCGACTCGTAGTCGTCGAGGCTGTTTGTTGGTTGGGCGGCATCCGCGGTTGACGAAGGTAGGTCTTCGACGGGCAGACTCATGTTGCCAGATGGCGCTGCAGTTGGTCCAGCAGGTGCGCCAGCGGTCTGGGTGGCGTTCGCGTATGGGCCGCGAGAAGGCCATTGGAATCCTGGCATACCGTCACCACCGACGGGATCTGCAGGCTTGGTTGGCGTTGCAGCTTTTGATGTTGGTACAGCAGAACCTGTACTGTTCTGCGTCATTGAAGGCTCAAGTATCTCTGAAGTCGGCACACTGTCAGATGATGTTGGCTCGGCGACAGCTGTGCTGGTTCTGGCAGGAGTCTTCTTTGAAGCAGAGATTGTAGGTACAATGTAGGATCCTTCAGAGTACGACATAATAGGCGCGTTAGTAGGGATCTCACTGGGAATGACGGCGTAGCCCGAGGAAGTCGCAGGTACTGTGGCATTGCCGGTGGAAATGGGTACAGGCTCCGAAATGACAGTGCTCTGAGCCGGAGCTCCCGAGGCAGATGGAGCGGGAGTGTCGTTGCCGTTGTCCTGGTAGACCTTGAGAGCGTTGACGGTCCAGTACGCATCCTTGAAGGCCTCCGGGTTCTTCTGCACGTACTCATCGCACGTAGCTGCCTTCTTCGCGCAGGATCCACTTTCCCAAACTCCGCCGGCCCAGTCACCACAGAATGCGGTGTTGAAGATGATCTGCTGCTCCTTGAAGGTGTTCTCGATATCGCAACCACCCGTGAACTTGGCAGCAGGCAGACCCCATCCTTCTGGGTTGGGGCTGTCGCCGAGGACATCTTCCGGAACCGAATCGCGAGGAAAGTAGTAGACACTGATAGCCTCCTTGGTCCATTGCGTAGCGTACACGCCGCCACCAATTGCGTTCAGACCTGCACCGTAGCTGTTTTTCGAAGGGCTCTCAATGGAACATCCAGCGTTCTTACTTTGGTTGGGAGCGTTGACGTCGCAGTCGGGTGTGGTAATCTCTCCGGCGAAAATACTGGTATCGGAGCCGATCTTGCAGTCGGGAGCGGTGTGGAGTGTCATGGCGTTATTTGTTTGTTCGTTCACACCTTCTAGGATATCGATTTCTCCACCGTTTGGCCAATTAGCTCCTACCATCCAGAATCTGCATACTTATGTTAGTGATGGACATTGTGAAGGATGCACCGTAACGTACGCAGGCCAAGTACCACAACCAGTTGGCATATGCGCCACGTCCATGACAACCAGTCCAGTGTTATACTTCTTCTTACTAACAAGTCGGAGGCTAGGTCTTCCCTCTGGAGTCTCGTTGGTAGAGTCCACACCCCACTGCACTGGCACTGTTGTAGATGCATTGATGAGGTTTGTTTGCCTCGCTGTGTCTTCGTCGACATACTTTACGAAACCTGATCGGTATTAGCAGAGTATCCTCCAAAACTAGACCAGGATGGCTTACCGTTTGTCGGATCTGCCGCTGTGAAAAAGTCAAATGCGCCATAGAAATCCGTCATGTAGTCGTCTTCCAGAGCATAGCCAGCTATGCTTAGGTCGAAAAAGGCCGCAGCCAGAAAAAGTGTAAAGGAACGCATCGTTGAGACGTTGATAGAAGAGAATGACTGCGTACTAGACGCTATAGAAGAGAAAAGACTAGAGACGGGAAAACACTACCAGCAGCGAGATACCCAGTAGGCAATCTGGGGAGACATGTCTATATACGCGGCGGGGCTTGCTTGTTGCAACGCGCCACTAACACAAAGGAACCCGTCAGGCATTGTTCGCGTAGCTAGACGAGCGGTTGTCCAAGGTGTCCACCCAGCATAGTTTGGTTTCAACGAGCGGACTAGAACCATGAGGACAGTGCCAGACAAGGCATACGAGTCGCAATCACCGCTAGTACATTCGAGGGATGCGGGAATAGCCATTGACGATCACAGACAAGGCCAGGCGGCGTTGGACAAGGCTCGACAATACCATCGGTAGTGTTTGATCAAAGACTGCACTGTTTCATGGACATTTGAACGGGTTGGACGCCGGGCATCGAGTGGTGGCGGGTGAAACAGGTACCAACGCGGATACAAAGCGCATCCTGGGCAATACGTGGCCATGGCTCCGCGGCACGCTTTCGACTGACCTGCCTTAGGCTGTTGGTGGATGCGATGGTTGCGGTTCGCTGCCGCGGACTTGACAGGTTGAAACATGAGACGGTTGGTGTTCCTGGTTCGTTGGCTGTGATGCGCCCGCCAGCCGCTTAGCGAGATGGTCGACCTGAAACTTGACCTCGAAGCCAATTATTTCCACCCAACGTATATTATCATCGCCATGGTCCACTCAAGTCTTGCGGTCAGAAGAAAATGTGCGCAACGGCAGCTTGCTGCATTTGACGTGTGCATTTACCGCTGTACCTGCATGCAGGCCTTACTTAGGCCGCATTGTGAGGCTCTCAAGGATCGCGTCTGGCGGACTCCACGATGGATCATCGCAAGTCCGCAAGGGATGTACTTCATCGGACGTCTTTGTTGGAACTTCCTGATCGTGGTAATTAAAGGAGTTTGTCCGCATCGATGTTCTTGCATCTGGAGTACGTCACCTGCGACGCGGAGTCGTTATCACCGGCTTCCGCAAGGGTGAAAGTGAAAGCAAGGGGGAGATGCATGAGCCAGCGGTAAGTCACAAACCCATCAAAGTCACACAAAGTTCGATTTCAAATAGACAAACAAAAGAAGTAGGTTGTTGGCTTGAAGTGTAATTATGTTTCGTTTATCTATCTGTCATAGTGCGTCAAATCATTTGGGTATTCGTTCCTCTACTGCAGCGACTCGATAACGATGGCTGAAGCACCGCCTCCACCGTTGCAGATGCCTGCGCAGCCAACCTTGCCCTTCTTCTCCTTGAGCACACCAAGCAGAGTGGTGGTGATCCTGGCACCAGAGGCACCAAGAGCGTGACCGAGAGCAACGGCACCTCCGTGAAGGTTGACCTTGTCCTCACTGATGCCCAGAATCTTCATGTTGGACAGGGCAACAACACTGAAAGCCTCGTTGATCTCAAAAGCATCGACGGCAGAGATGTCGACCTTGGCGTGCTTCAGCGCCTTGGGCATGGCCAGAGCAGGGGCAGTGGTGAACTTGGAGGGGTTCTGCTCAGCATCGCCCCAACCAAGGATCTTGCCGATAGGCTTCAGGCCGTGTTTCTTGACAGCCTCCTCTGAAGCAAGGACAAGGGCAGCAGCTCCGTCCGAGAGCGGCGAAGCGTTGGCAGCGGTAACGGTACCGTCCTTCTTGAACGAGGAACGGAGTGTGCGGGTCTTGGACTCGTTGAACTGCAGTAGATTAGTGACTGATTACCCAACGTTCACTAAATCAGTAAACAACAGAAAAGTAACAACTCACGTTCTTGGGCTCATCGTCAGTGGAGACAGTGACAGGGGGCTTGCCGCGTCCCTGAGGAACCTCGATGGGAGCAATCTCGGAGGTGAACCAGCCAGCCTCAGTGGCAGCGATGGCCTTCTTGTAGGAGCGAATGCAGTACTCGTCTTGGTCCTCGCGGGTGAAGCCATGGTCGTCAGCGCACTCCTCGCCCTGCAGACCCATGTGCTCCTTCTTGTATGCGTCGGTGAGACCATCCTTCAGCACACCGTCGACCAGTGTCTGGTCACCGAACTTGGCACCATTCCTCATGACGGGCAGGTAGTGGGGAGTGTTCGACATGCTCTCGGTACCCGCGGCGACAACAATCTCGGCGTTGCCAGTCATGATGGTTTGCGCACCAAGAATGATGGACTTGATCGAGGAGGCGCAAACCTTGTTGATGGTCGTGGAAACGGTCGACTCGGGCAGACCAGCACCAATGGCGCACTGGCGGGCAGGGTTCTGACCAAGGCTAGAAATACATGTCAGTAGAGTCTCGTAGACGTGTTCTACAGGTACCTACTTTGCGGAGAGGACGTTGCCAACAAAGACCTCCTCAACATCCTCAGGCTTCAGGCCGGCGCGGTCGACGGCAGCTATGCACATATTAGACGATTGCTAGCTCAACTGATCAGACAGCCTCGACATACCCTTGATAGCATGGGAACCAAGCTGGATAGCGCTCAGGCTCGAGAGGGAGCTATAGTGGTGGTGGTGAGTTGAATGTCCGTTGCCCCTCGTTTCGAGAGAAAAACATACCCCAAGAACATGCCAGTGGGCGTACGGGCAGCCGAGACAATGTAAACGGGAGGAAGCGAAGACATGATGGGTATATTAGACGGATTGAAGAAGTCGTACGGAGGAAACAGAAGCTCTCTCTTCAACAGAAGCAGGAAATGACCCTTTAAAGTGTGATGGGACTCTTCTCTTTGCAGAACGCGCCGCCATCGGTCGACACTTTCCCTGCGGCCCGCACTAAGCAGGGATAGCTGGTGCCATTGTTCACCGCCTGCCCCACTTTCACGCATGAAGCTAAGAGAAACCCACGAGCCACCAGCATCGCCAGAATCTTTGGATAGCTTCAAGCCCGTGACGCGCATCGTTGCATTGCTGTCGTTACGCGTATCGCCCACCATGGATGACCTTTACGACGAGTAAGACCTTTTGTATGACTGCTACATACACGCGACTGACATTACATAGGTTTGGTAACTTTATCGGGGAAGCCGAGTCCGATGAAGATGTCCAGACGAATGGCGAGGCAGCCGACGCCTACGTCCTCGACGACGACGAGCCCGAGGATGTCGAGGTGAACGATCAGCAGCTTATGGAAGTCGACGATGGCCCATCCAACGCCGTCATCCTGCACGAAGACAAGCAGTACTACCCCTCTGCGTCCGACGTGTACGGCGACGATGTCGAAGTTTTGGTACAAGAGGAAGATGCTCAGTCGCTGGCGCAGCCAATTATTGCGCCGGTAGTTCAGAAGAAGTTCACAGTGCAAGAGACAGATCTGCCGCCTGTGCACTACTCCAGAGAGCTTCTGACGGACTTGATGAACTTCCCCGATCAGATACGAAACATTGCGATTGCCGGACATTTGCATCATGGAAAGACAGCATTCATGGATATGCTGGTTATGGAAACGCACGACATCCAGGACCGTTTGGACTACAAGAAGGGAAAGAAGAGGGAAGAGCAATTGCGATACACAGACGTACACATCCTCGAGCGCGAACGCGGCCTGTCGATCAAGACTGCACCAATGAGCTTGGTTCTACAAAACACAAAGTCCAAGTCGCATCTTTTCAATATCCTCGACACACCTGGACACGTCAACTTTGCGGATGAGGTTGCCTCGTCTTTGCGCCTCGTCGACGGTATTGTGCTAGTTGTGGATGTGGTGGAGGGTGTACAGGTCAACACGGAGCAGGTCATCAAACATGCAGTGCTGGAAGATCTGCCCCTTACTCTGGTGATCAACAAGATGGACCGCCTCATTCTGGAACTGAAGCTGCCACCCAAGGATGCCTACTTCAAGATCAAGCACGTTATTGAGGAAGTCAACACAGTGATCGAGAACACCATCCCAGGCAGAGGTGAGAGCAGGCGGGTCAGTCCCGAGAAGGGGAACGTTGCTTTCGCCTGCACAAGCATGCGATGGTGCTTCACGATCCAGTCGTTCGCAAAGATGTACTCGGACTTCTATCCAGGTCCGTCGAGATTGCCAGGTTTCGGAGTACCCATGAAGGGGCTCGACGTCGAGAAGTTTGCTATGCGACTATGGGGCGATATCTTCTACAACCCCGGTAGCCGCAAGTTCAGCCGCAAAGCACAGGAAGAGGGCTCGCAACGTTCATTCGTCCACTGGATCCTGGAGCCTGTTTACAAACTCTACTCTCACACTCTCAGCGAAAGTTCGGCTGACCTCAAGGACACCCTCAACGCTCTGGGCATTAACCTGAAGCCTTCAGAGTACAAGACTGATGCCAAGGAGCTTATGCGTCTTGTCTGCCAGCAGTACTTTGGGCCATCGTCCGGCTTCGTTGACATGATAACTCAACACGTTCCATCGCCCGCCGAAGGTGCGAAACGACTGCTCCAGAGGCACTACACTGGACCTCTGGATTCGAAAACAGCAGAAGCCATGGAGAAATGTGATCAAGATGGTCCGCTAGTCGTGCACGTTACCAAGTTATTCAACGCGACAGATGCGAAATCTTTCACAGCACTAGGGCGAGTGATGAGTGGTATTGCGAGGTCCCCTCAATCCGTGCGCGTGCTTGGAGAAGGTTACACAATCGAAGATGAAGAAGACATGGTAGTCGCAACGATTACAGACACATGGATTGCTGAATCAAGATACAACGTGCCCGTAAGCGGTGTGCCTGCAGGAAACTGGGTGTTGCTGGGTGGCGTCGACAATTCGATCGTCAAGACAGCGACCATCGTTGCCTCAAAGCTGCCCGATGATGAGGATGCGTACATCTTCCGGCCCATCCGACACTTCTTCGAGTCAGTTTTCAAGGTAGCAGTGGAGCCCATCAACCCCTCGGAACTCCCGAAGATGCTGGACGGTCTCCGCAAGATCAACAAGTCATATCCTCTCATTACTACCAAGGTCGAAGAGTCAGGAGAGCATGTTGTTCTTGGTACTGGCGAACTTTACATGGACTGTGTTCTCCACGATCTGCGACGTCTGTACGCAGACATGGAGATTAAGGTCTCAGATCCTGTCACCAGATTCTGCGAGACAGTTGTTGAAATGTCTGCAATCAAGTGCTACGCTATGACACCAAACAAGAAGAACAAACTCACCATGATTGCCGAGCCCTTGGACCCGGGTATCGCTGAGGACATCGAAGCTGGCAAGGTCAACATCAAAGATCCTGTTCGTGTAGTAGGCAAGTTCTTCGAAGAAAACTATGGCTACGACCTTCTCGCATCCCGTAACATTTGGGCTTTCGGTCCTGACGATATGGGCGCTAACATCCTACAAAACGACACACTACCATCTGAAGTCGACACAAAAACGCTCCGTACTGTTCGCGATACATTACGACAAGGTTTCAGTTGGGCTACGCGCGAGGGACCGCTCTGCGAGGAACCCATTCGTAACACCAAGTTCCGTATTACTGATGTAGAACTCGCGTCTGAAGCCATCTTCCGTGGTGGCGGTCAGATCATCCCAACAAGCCGACGAGCCTGCTACTCGAGTTTCTTGATGGCAAGCCCAAGGTTGATGGAGCCTGTGTATGCTTGTAGCATGACTGGTCCTGCAGACACTAAGAGCAGCTTGTACACAGTACTTGCTCGGAGGAGAGGGCACGTCTTGCAAGATGGACCGATTGCCGGCACACCGCTTTACAATGTTCGGGGTCTCATCCCAGTCATCGACTCTTTCGGGTTCGAGACTGACTTGAGGGTAAGTCGTACATTCAATTAGTTGCAAAACAGGACTAACAACTCTGCAGATTCATACACAAGGCCAAGTTTCGTTGTCCCTCGTCTTCGACCGATGGTCTATCGTACCTGGTGATCCACTCGACAAGGAGATAAAGCTGCGACCGCTCGAGCCTGCGACTGCTCAGGCACTTGCCAGAGATTTCGTTCTCAAGACAAGGAGAAGAAAGGGTCTTGCTGAGGACGTCACTATCAGCAAGTTCCTAGAGCCCGAGCTGTTTAGAAGCTTGAAGGAAAGCGGTGTACTTGACGGGTAGAAGAGGTGTCTGTATTGATATGGAAACGGCGTTGGAAGTGCAGCACACAGCGCAAAAGCATTTTGAAGCCATCGACGTTATGAGCATGATTGAATATACCCTTTACAGAACACAAATCATGCCTGTCCTCGTGAGGTTGATGTCATTCGAGGAGTTTGGTGAGTGGTGCACAGGTAAGGCACACCAGCCAATGAGCGCTTAGCTTTGTGTACAGTGCTCACCCATGAGGCAGCCGTGACAGAGCCGGCCTGTTTACATCTTGTCGCGTTGTTGACTCTGTGTGCGACAGACAGTAGAGCTAATAGATTGTCTGCGCCTGATTGTGAAACAACAACTTTGATATAGCGGAGGCTTGCATGTGCAGAGACATGTCTTTCACTCGCATGTGCTAATGGCGCATGATATATCCAAGGTCGCTTGCACCAGCAAACGTACCTTGAACTCAACACATCGCCACCACACCAACTTCACCATACAACGACACCAGAGTCTTCGCATCTCTTCATCGTTATGCCGTCACTGAAGCGCTATGCTTCAGACGCTGCACTACCAGATCGGTCGGTCACAAAACGCAAGTTCTCTACACCTACAGGCACTCTGTCGAGGGAGAAACACCGTCTGCTGTTCAAGTCAGCGTCTTCCTCATTCCCAAACTGAACCGCACCACTGATTGTAAGCAGCACTGAGCGCAACCGCACCCAGGCGCCCCTCCTTCGTCTTCCAGGCGAGCTCAGGAACCGCATTTACTCTTACGCTCTCGAGGGTATCCAAGTCACGCCATTTGCAACGAAATGCGACAAATCCGCGCCCTGGCACTCGCACTGCACCAACAAAAGCAAGTGGCACCCACCCGTCTGCCTAGGTCGGGTTCGTGGTTCAAAGCGTCAGTGTTACGAAGCATACCGCTGGGACAGACTGTTCAAGTTGAGTCTCGTCTGCCGACAACTACACTCCGAAACTAGACTCTTCCCATATGCATTCAGCCAGTTCCAGTTCATCAACAACACCTGGCCAATTTGGGTCCGCGCACTCCGACCCGAGCAGAGGAGAGCCATCCGGCACGTTGAGTACATTGGCGATTGTCACAACTTCTCTCTGCGTTACCTGTCTACGCTCGAGCTGCTTTCAGGCCTGAAAACAGTGGAGTTTGAGGAGGACATGAGACAGTTGCCGCAGCAGATCATCATCGCGTTCTCACAAGGGAAGGAGTGGAAAGTGGTGGTTAGGCGGACGCCGCTGAGGGTTTGGATTGATGAGGAAGAGGAGCGCAGGAGGCTTGATAGGATTACAAGGAGAGTTGTAGCCCCGGAAGATGAGGGCTATGAGGAGGATTGAGCAGGATGTGCAGTGAGGGTGAGGAAGAAGATGACCTTAGTGAGTCGTGACTAGGAAAGCATACAACCTTCCCGGATTCACAACGCCTTGCATGATCAGTACTAAGCCTCCAATGACGTATTTATAGACACTGCAGTCGCTTAACCATTCTTGGTTGTTGATCCAGTAGACGCACTGGTCCGTCAGGATCTGCCGCAGCAACAGAACTTACATAGTATCAACCTTGCTACATGATGCGAACCCCTTCCTACTTTGAGACCCAGTGCAGGTACAACACAAGCTAGCGATCGAGCTGTCTGTTTTCCAAGTGTCAACAGCGAAACTATAGTCGTGGGCAATGGCTCTCCTTTTGCTATAGGCTAGTAATGAGGTATCTCTTCGTGATGACAAGATAGGTCTATGGTCTCCTTGAGTAGTTGTTAAACTCCGAGTGTAAGTACAGGTTTGGCTAGAATCTATGACGAGAGGTATTCAGTAAGCGTCCTGGAGAGTGAAACTGCAAAATTCTAGCGTACTGGCTTGCTGATGTCGTTATGTATAGCAATATTGTTCGCATGCTATGATGGGTGTCTCGACCTGCAAGGAGCTGTTCTTTCGCCTGTTACTTGAGTGATTTAGTACAGGCTGAAGGAAAGTAACTTCCATAAATTTCAGCTACTGCGAGGGTCATTCGTTTTTTTTTTTTTTTTTTGGTTTCCTTTCACTTAGCTTCTCCTTCACTGCACTGTCATGTGGACCGGGGAGCGTCTTGGCAGTCGTGTCCGATATCATAGATCTTATATGCCGCAATCTCGCTCTCATACTCTCCATCATCTTTGCACGATCAGTAAACTGACTTCAGTGCGATCGAGCACCTTTGCACTCACGGCGCAATGTCTACTGCGAACGATCGACAAGTGACAGGTTCTGCGCACCCTCTTCTGCACATGTAAGCTTGGAGTGGAGGCCCAAGCTGGTATAACACTGACAACAGACAGCACCGAGCAGAACTATGTTGACTCTCCGCTGCTGCGTCTGTCTGGAGAACTGAGGAACATGATCTTCGGGCACCTCTTGGGTGGAAAGACCTGGACGATGAAGTCTGCCCGTCCACACGCGTTCGCCGATCTTCAAGACGCACTCCAAATATCGCGAGTATGCCGCCAGATCTACGCTGAAGAACCAGCCTATAACGCATTCGCAAAGAGTTCTTTTGCCGTTGGCCACCAAGGCGCGTTCAAGAACTGGCTCAACGCCCGACCTGTACGCTATGTCGAAGCCATCACCTCCATTACCTGGGTCTGCCATGCAACTGCCCTCCACTTCCACCAAGGACATTGGGCAGTCTTTCCCAACGAACATGAGGCCTTCGGCCACAAGAAGTTACCACCCCTCAATATCCTGTCAGCTCTGAAATCCGTCAAGGTGTTTGGCTTGGTGGTCCTCATTCACGGAGATCAGACAATGCCTCCACTCGATAGCATCCACGATCAGATTCAGAAATGGATTCAGCATAAACTTCACCTCGTTAGTGAACGCGATCTTGATGTTGAGTTGTCCCACGGGTACAGAATCCTTACTGGGCACGATGGGCGCGAGTGGTATGAGTTGATTTGAGCTACTGAAGGCTCAGGAAGCATCGATACAGCGTTCTCAGGTGGTGTGATCTACATACTAAAACTTCCTCTCGCTTATCCCACAGTCTTACTGCTCATTCTACAATTTTGCACGCAAGTAGTTTTACTTTCATTTTCACTGTGTGAACAGCAAGACTTGGCGTTTGAGGTGAAGGTGGGAAACCAAATCGCCCAGCAACAATAAGTAGCTAGCATCTCACCAACTACAAAAAACTTTTTCTAAACACTTTCCACCCGTGCCACCCTATTTCATTCTTCTCCAATCCTAACCCAAGATGCCGTCAACTTCGCGGCCAAAGAAGCGTCCAGTGAGCTCATTGTCTTCGCCCGCAGTTGATCCCGACACAAAGAAAGCCCGCAAGTTGGAGGTGACGCGCACTGCAAACGAGAATTCGGCCATGTGAGTCGAATCCAAGGTTCACCTCTGCTTCGTCTGCCGGCGGAAATAAGGAACCAGATTTACGTATACGTGCTGGGCGGTAACGTCTATTGTGTTGAACAATTCGATCGGTGCAAGAGCAAATACTACGAGTTCAACATTCTTTCGAGCTGTCAGCAGATCTATGCCGAAGCAAAATTGCTGCTGTACAGTTGCAACACGTTTTCCTTCGACAACTACCTTCTTGCGTACGAATTTGACGACCCCGTGTTGGGATGGACGACCGCTCAGATGTTGGCCATGAGATCTGTGCAACTTCGGTTCTTAGTGATTTGCGCTGGACATGGAAGTGTCAGCACCATCTCATTTAGTAAATCGGGGGATTTACAGTGCTTTGACGTTCCCAGCTCTCTCCAAAATGTCAACAGTATCCGAATTCGCATCGAAGTATATTACTACCAGGAGCCCAAACATGCAGAAGCTGTGGCGCATACAGTACAGGGTATTGAACGGGCCTGTGCGAACCTGAAAAGAGCTATTGAGAATAGCATTGAGGTTCAGTACATGGATTATTAGGTTTTGTAACGCTGGCATGTCGAAGGAAACCAAGGAAGCTTTTCGCAAGTCTTCACAAGCATTGGTACGCCGCACAGTCTAATGGTTTGCAGAGCCCCTATGGTCATTCAAGCGACGATAGCATCTCTCTTTCGGGAAAAGATGTGGATTGACTTCGTTACTGATTTTTGTTGGAGAGTTGCTGAGCCAAATACTGCTTTCGTCAAGGCTTTGGGGAACTGGAATTCTCCCAACATCTGTAGTCCACTTCAGTCTTACAGATACATAATCACGAAAACGCAAAACTAAAAGAATTCGCCTGATGGTGAAAACCATAACGATCCTCATTCTTGCTTAGACCACGGCCGCCCTTTTGGAGAAGGGCGCATGTTCGCCACAGTGCTGCTGTCAGTGATAGTGCTTTTGATTTCTCGTGTCAATCCCTCACTATTCAAACAACCAATATTGAAAGACCACGACTAGAGGCTGTCAAGCTCCAAAGTCTCTTGATCGTCATCTGTCAATCCGGGGGACGTGCGAATGATAGTTTCGCATGCATTGTATTATATCTATGCAAATTAATGAACAACATGTAAACACGGTACGAACAGAGACCCTATAGAATGAACACTGACCTAATGAAGGACTTTGCACTACCAGCCCGAGTCCGCCCTCCTTCGCCTTCCCGCGGAACTGCGAAATCACATCTACTACTATGTCTTCAACGAAGAGCAATATCTATTCGAAAGACACGGGTTCAACACTCAGAGCTTTTCATACGTCAGTCTGCACTACAAGGATCGCCCAATCCCAAAACGTCACGCTCTTCTTGGTGTTTGTCGACAGATCCACAACGAAGCCGCACTGCTACCACTCAGCATTGGTACCGTTGTCCTCGACAATATCGAGGTCCTCGAAGAACTCACTCACAGACTCACCTCAGTTCAACGTTCTGCCGTTAGGACGTTAAGATTGAGCACACCGTTGGGAGGTGGAGCCAACATAGTCGGACTCTTCATTCGAAAGTGCAGAAAGCAAGACCTTTGGCTGAAAGACTGCTTGCCAGGTCTTCAACAGATTGAAGTTATTGTCGTGGAGAGCTACAAGTACTCATATGAGCGGGGATCGGAGCTATCGGACTGGAAAAAGTTGCGTATAAGACACAACGCAGAGCGGCTAACCACGTGGCTGCGAAGCGGCGGAGGGGAAGGAATCAAAGTTCACTTTCGAGGTTATGGCATAGATTGAGTAACACCAATGAGTTTCTTGATCGACTATGTTGATACAGAACTATGGAATCTCGTATTGCTTTCATTTCAAGGTCGACAATGACGTCATCGCAGCGTACCGATTTTGTGACCAGACATGAACCAACTCTTCAACCCCAATGGCAACGCTCTGCGCCGCTGTTTTCAAACGACATGAAGAGAGATGACACCTGAAAGCTGCCCTCAAGATGAGCTCACCCAGCAGCTGGTGCATTAACTCTAGGAAGAACATCATCGCACGTCTCTACAAGGTGCCAAGTACCCCGGATCTGCCCAAGTGCCGTCGGTTCCATGCCGAGACGATGCGCGTGCAGGTGAATCTCAGCCTCTCCTCCGGATATAGCGGAGTCCAAGCGGAGTAATGAACTTGTCGGGTGGAAGAAAGCCACCCACGCACGCCGCTTCGCCCTCGTCGCCTACCTGTTGCGGAAGATCCACACTACAGTCGATAGCTTGCCACTTACCAATGCTTGAGCGACGTAGGCACGCACGCGCTCTGTGAAACACCAAGACTGCACAAACTCTAACTGTGGAGTAGAGATGGGCTTTGTAGTGCGAGGATATGGTCACCTCTGTTCTAGCTGACCGTTAGAAGCTCAGCATACGTCTGACCAGGCTGATAGTCCTTGTCGTGGCGACCACCCATTATTAGTGCTGCTTGGATGAGCTCTATTGAAGTACGTTTAAAACAGAGGTCTGTGTCCCAAATTCAACTCTCTGAAGTAATTGAGCCCACTCACCTACTCCACTCCCCCGCAATGAGACACACAATGAGAACACCAGAGCCAGGTCAATTTGTGGGTTATGGTACAAACAATGACCAATACCTAAACAGTGGTTATGCCACAGATGGAATAGCCAAGAAAGGCGACGACACCCCACCCCTTGCTGGATCGGATATGGAGAAGATTGATTCACGAAGAGAGGGGAGTGTTTTCAATCCTGCCATGGACGAACGTTCCAACTACAAGAACATGGGAAGATGGCGTGCGTCACTCATCTACATCACGAATCAAGTCGGTATTGGCATTCTTAGCTTGCCGGTCGCCTTGCAAACTCTCGGGCTGATTCCAGGCCTTATCTGCATCGTCGGCATGGGCATACTGGTTACTTACACCGCCTACGTTCTGTTGCAGTTCTACCGCAGGTACCCCACAGTTCTAAACTGTGTCGACTGCTTCAAGATCATCGGCGGCACACCACTAGCGATTGCCGTGGGTATAGGATTTGTGCTTAACCTCATTCTTACCTGCTCATCGGCTGTTATAACCATGAGCATTGCGCTAAACAGTATCTCTGAGCATGCCATATGCACGGTGACATTCATCGCCATTCCAACTATTGTCTCATGGCTCCTGTGCATGCCGCGCAAGATGAGTTTCCTGGCCTACTTTGGGAGTAAGTCACTGTCTTCCAGAGAATCAGGAAAATTCTGACAAGCTATAGTACCCTGTACGATTTCCATATTCACAGCAGTACTCATCGTGATGGTCGCCCTCGGCGTCAGTGAGCCCGCTCGTGCGCCAGCCGGATGGGACCGTGAGATAGTGCTCTGGGGATCTCCTACATTCGCACAAGGCTTCACTGCCGTTCTCAACATCGCGTTCGCATACGCTGGCAATCAGGCGTTCGTCACTGTCATGGCCGAGATGCGAGATGCCTCACGCGACTTCATGCCATCCATGTATATCCTCCAGATCTTCGCCATCCCCATGTACAGCATCGTCGGCGCCGTCATTTACGGCCTTGCTGGCCAGTATGTCGACAGCCCTGCTCTCGGAACCGCGCCTCCTGTCCCCGCGAAGATTGCATATGGCATTCTGCTTCCCACCCTTCTTGGCACATCGCTTGTCTTTGGCCACACCTCTATCAAGTACATATTTGCGGAAGTTCTCCGACTGATCAAGGCAGCGCACGAGTACGACAAGAACACAAAGCGCACATGGATCATCTGGATCAGTATCGGCACCGTCTTCTGGATCCTTGCGTTCATCCTCGCCAATGCCATCCCACTCTTCGACTCCATCCTGTCGGTGTCGTCTGCACTATTCGTGTCGTGGTTCACCTTCGGCATCTCAGGAGTCATGTGGCTCTGGATGAACTGGAACGTACAGTTCAGCAATTGGAGAAAGACCAGCATGGCTATTCTCAATTGGGTGATTGTGCTCCTGACACTATTTATGAACGGCGCGGGCTTGTGGGCCTCGATTGACCAGCTGATGGCCGCTTTCAACGACCCTGCGTCTCCCGTCAACGGGCCTTTCACTTGTGCCGACAACAGCGTGTGGAGACAACTTGGCATCGAGGCTTGAGCAGGAGCGGATGTTAGTTCCCTTTGCAAGGGATGCGGCGAGGTTGGCCCAGGCTTCACCTCAATCCGTTGTCAGCACACTCAGTCCACCGACTTTCAAACTCGCGAAATTGCACAGTTCAACCTCGACCCTAATCTGTAAATGATGGTAACAAATAAGTGAAAGCCACGTCCCAGCCCCGCGTGTAGGCAACACCACAATGTCTACATATACCACCCCAACCTCAACCCCTACCACAAACCAACCTTAGCCAACCCCCAAGCGCACAACCACAACCCCAAAAAATGCCCAAACCC
>JAPEUT010000256.1:0-41120 GCA_027946375.1 Neodidymelliopsis sp. IMI 364377
GAGGGATGCAGGGGGGATAGAGAGGGAGGGGAGAGGAGAGATGAGTTGCGCGACGCAGCGTGAGGTCTCGAGAGTGGCGTTGCGAGATGTGGGGTCGATGAAGGGGCGGAGTAGACGGGTGAGGTAGTGTGCTAGGTCTTTTTTGTTGCTGCGGAGGGATGGGGTGCTGGTGAGGTGGTGCAGGGGGGATGAGTAGCGCGCTATGATTGTGTCTGCGATAGCTTGCCAGTTTGTGGATATGTGCGCTGCGGTCCAGTCTTTGGAGAGGATGAGCGACGTGACGTCGGTTTTTATGTTTTGGAGTTCGGAGGGTTGGACGTTGGTGAGGCGTGGCATGCGGTGATCGGATTGGACGTCGTTGTCCCACAGGCCTTTGACCTTTTCGTAGGCGAAAACGGTTACGAAGTGCTCGTAGTCAATTTCGACTCTGCCTCCGCCAATGCCGTGGTATCGAGACGTGATGGCTTTGATGTACTCCCAGCCACCCATTGGACCCCTCCTGTCTTTGCTTTCAGACGTCACGGCAACGACGTCCAATCGTTCTAGGTGCTTCTCAAAGTCGCACAAGATGATCTCAAAGCCTCCCTCCAAGCGCAATATTCCGTCAACCTTGCTCTCCCAGATAGTGCTGGCTAGGTCGCAAAGACCTCTTGCGCGTGCCATCTCACCGCCCATTGGCCCACCAATATCATCGGCCGTCAGATTGAGGAGTAGACGATCCTGCGTGTCGAGAGTGCCATTGGAGGTTTTGCCAGCGCTGAGGCCATCAACATATAGGAGGCGCAGGTCATGCTTGGGTGCATAGGTGTGCAGGTAGCCGACCTTCTCTTGCGAGGATGAGGAAGCAAGGAGCGGTTGTTGAGCCTGCCGTTTCTTGAGCTTCGGACGGCTAGACCGTAGTTCGATAGATTCGGAGTGATCGTGGTGATCGTTAAGGTGTTCTTTGTGATGTTTTGGTGGTGGTGGTGGTGGGCCGCGATGCTTCGGTGGTTGCTCACCGTGCTCTGGAGGCGGTTTTTGGTGATGTTCAGGGTTTGGAGGGTGGTTTGGATCTTTAGAATGTCTGTCTTTACGAGGCGGCGGAGGGTAAGGTCTATAGATATGGCCCGATGGAAGAGGAGGAGGGGGTGCATACTTGCGATGGCCACCCTTGCGAGGCCCATGTTCACCATCTGGTGGCGGAGGCCCATGCTTGTGGTATGGCGGTGGTGGGTGACGTTCTGACCCATTGCACGGCCTACCTTCGTGAGGTGGAGGATGTGGAGGTCTGTTCTCATGATCTGGTGATGGCCGGCGATGCTCCCTATCTTTGCCACGGGGGGGATAGTGCTCTGGGACATAATCGAAATCGTCGTGGTGATGCGGAGGGGTAGATGATCCGCGTTCAGATCCCTGCGGCGGTTCGTGATGCTCCCAACCCTTTATGTCATGCGGCCGACCCTCCGCAACATGATCTACCTGATCCAGAAGATCTTCATCCGGCGGACCCTCGCCTTCGCCTGGAGGAGGTCCTCTTGGTCCCCCTGGCGGTCGCGCAAAGATGAGGGCATGCTCAGGCTCAAAGGCAAGCCACTGCATCCCCTTCACGAAGTCTGGGTTCGAGGTTCCATGGTATAGTTGTGTGCCTTCGGGTACTGTTGCTAAAAAGAAAGACATGCCATTGTGGTTGAGTGAGCCTCCCCACTGTCGCATCGAAGAATGGATGGCGTTGAAGATGTGGTTCGCGTTATAACCTGCTGTATCTTTCGACGCGGCAGCTACCGGATTGAGAAGAAGAGAAAGTGACAGAGTCGAACTTAAGGCTTTGCGACGCATGTTGACCATGCTGCTGCAAGCTGAGAGCTCTACGCAGCTCGCAAGCGGTGGAGAAGATCAAAACAATAGCTGAATACGGCGTCAAGGAGAAAAGAAGGCAAAAACAGAACCACAAGAAGAGAAATTCATCCTACGTGTACAGTATACGCGGCTATACGTGTGCAGAATTTCCACGATGTCCTTTCGAGCTTCACTTACGCGGCCTCTGGCAAATGTGATGGCGAACGATGCTCAAACGGGTTACCGTCGTCGCACAACAAGATTGATAAGATCGGGTTGATCTATTGGTTGATGGGGTTGGGAAGGTTTCGTACAATCAAGTAGAAGACCAAATTCATGTGTGTCAAAGCCATCAGAAGTGCATCGCTATTTGACATTGTGAGAGAGTCCAAGGAGTGACTGTTGCCAGTTTGATGTTGTCGGACTCATTGTGTCGTGCAGGCGGGAACACGTCCATTTGAATACCTATTCGATGCAAATGCTCAGGAAAGCGTCAGATATACCAAGGTGCAGTCTTTCGCATGCCGACCACTGCACTGCATGCGGCGAGTACCGTGCCTTCTGGAGGGGAGTTGACCTGTGAGAGTTGTGTGATGTGGGAGTGCTGTGGTGAAGCTTCGTCGTTGCGTCGACAAAAAACATGGTCGGTGCGTCTCGCGTCGAGGTGACCAAGGTCGGAGTCGGTTCGGAAACAGCAGACTGCGCGAGGGCGACAATCATTTCCGGCTTAGTGTCGTTACATTACAGAGAAACAAAGCACACCCTCGCTCTGTGCCGTGCCATGAGGCTCATGCCGCCTGATCAATTTTCTGTGCTGTAGCTAGATGCTGCTAGGCAGCAGATTGTGGAGCTTCAATATTGCACCGCTTTATTTATCGAGTCAGTTGTCGTTCGACACACTCTAGTGATTCCAGAACGTAGAAGCAATGGAAGGATTGACACACCATGTCGAAGCGGGAACAAGAGCCTCAGCATGGCCCCTTGACTCGTGGATAAATGTTGTTGATGCAGTCGGATCTTGAGTAGGTGTTGCGTGACCAGAGAGTTGTCAGGTAGCGAGGCATGAGGGAATTGTGGGCTTCGGTTCCTGTCGGAATTGTTACTGTCCAGCTGCAACTGATCCTGTCGGAGACGGAAGCTGGTGAGCATCCGACCGGTGTTCACATCACCGTGTTGCGATGTTGGGGAAATAAACAATCCCTGACAGGTGATACAGACTGCGTTGGTTGTTGTTGTTGGTGTTGCAAATGCGCGTCATTCGGTATCATTAGAGAGGTGGTTCACATGGCAAGACCCGGTAAATCGCATTCCCTTCCAAAAACTGTTAGCCACCTGGACTAAAGCTCATGGAAAGCTGCGCCCTGCATTTGGGATCGCGTATGATACAAGGATCATCGCTCGATATGGTGTAGGATGTTGGAAATTGCTACCTTGGGGGCCACGATGAAAGCGCTTAGTACGATGGAAGGGGACAACGCAAAGTGGGGGGAAATGGGTGAATGGCGCTCGAGGGTCAAGTGGACCCAGGATGATCTTTGTTAGGTACACTATTCGAGCTTAGATTGCCGAGTTAATCAGTCGCGCGAGCCAAGAGGAGAGGGGGAGTAACTGTCAAGACAAGATGCAGCGTGCAAGCACTTTGTTTGAGAGGCTGACAGCTGTAACCTCAGGCGGATGGGAGACGTCCAGTTTAGCACCTTGCACCCATGTGCTCGGAAGGAGACATCGTACATGGTAAATCTCGCATCATGTGCCCGGATGCGGAATACATGGCGTAGCGCAACCACTGCCACGGGCTGCAACAACCCCTCCAGGTGCGCTTTTGCAGTGAATGGTCGGCCGCCGAAAGGTCGCGTCAACGGCGCAGCACAGCGGATGGCAGGATTCCCGTCCGGCAAGCTTAAATCTAAAATCGGCTGCGCAGCCATGCCCCGTTGTTGTAATTTGCTTTCTGAGAAGAGCTGCGAGAGATTGCTAGACGGCTATGATGTAGTTGTGCATCTCAGCACTGTAGCATCAGCGCGGTTCCCCAGCCACCTCATGTGCAAGCCCAACGCTAATTTTCAAACAACAGAAGACAGGATTGGGTATCGATGCTCACCAAAGCGTGGCACAAAATCGCGGGATGGACCCGTTTGGGCGTTCACCTTGCATGCATGCAAAGCAACCAGCGAACCTGCATCCAACGTAATCCTCTCTCCGATGCGCTGCAAAGTAGATCTGACTGTGTTGTGGTGTTGGTTTTTCTGAATCGCGAAACACGCACCCTCCATAGCCACCACCACCACAGTTACCATGTTCCGCCCACGAGCCATGATGCAAAATGTACCCACCTCCCGCTGGAGGTGACTCCACGATGCTTGATACAAAGACCTGCTTCAAGCGGCAAGCGCTTGTGCGCGTGTCTGTGTGTACTCGTATGATAGCGGGCGGGCCGGCGGTCCCTTGGTTCGCAGAGCATCTCTGCTTTGACCACCTGAACCGGTGAGCTTGACGGAGCAGCACGCAGCAGCATGCAGGCACCACGGAAATACACATGCGATGCTGTGATTCGCCAGGGGATCCTCCACTTAGATCTTAGCATTTGCAGGGTCTCGACCACTTAGGTGACGGGTGGAGCCCTTGTTAAGTCAGCCTTGTCGTGTTTGTCCAGAGAATTAAGGCCCCCCGCTAGCACTTCGTGGGTCTTACACCAGACACCACAAGCGGAAAAGATTGCTCGGCATAGTTGGTTTCGGCATGGATTCTAGGCAGCGTAATTGCCAACCGGCAAGAAACAATCGTCATTCGTGGGTGACAGGTTTGTGAAGCTTCCAACAGTTAGTGGCATGAAGTTGATTTGGAGCTTGGTCTGCGAGAATTGTCAGGGGGAGAATTGGACCAATCCGAAGATCGGAATAATTGAACAGAGAGCGGAACAACTGAAGTTGAGCTAGCTAGTCTAGGCAGCAGCGCCGCCGTATGCATTTATCCACATCTTTGTCCCAACAGTCTACCAGTATGTGTGTGAATAATACTTCATTTCCTTGAGAATGATGCAAACGCCAAAGTATGCAACGCAACATGTGCAGCCATCCTGCGACTGCGGGTATACAAGAGCGAATGTTGAATGGGGCAAAGCGAGGGTATCTTGAATCGTGAAAAGTGGTAGACCGGCTACAATGCAGGAGGTCTTTTTGGGGGTTGAAGATTGCGGTCACGCCAACCGGATCCGATGATGATGCTCAATGTGTCTATGACAATGGGCATATTGATGTCGTGCCGATCGAAATGTTAAAGGGCGCAGAGATCGAAATTGTAGCATGCTGGGGGTGTTGCTACGATGCTGCTGATGATTTCCGAGATGCCTTTAGATGTATCCTTTTGACATGGTCTCTCTGTGTAACATGGTCAGCATGCAACGCGTCTAGAATAGCTTTGGGGGAACTCGTACCATGTTGTCAACACGACTGAAGATCCTGTCGCATCCATCCCAGTCGCACAAGACACCGGGGTTGTGCTTCGCCTCGTGTCGCGCCAGGTCTTTTTTGCTGGAGAAGCCGCCTCCTGTGGATTGAGGGCACTCTGAGTGCCTACAGAAGAAGTTCTTGCTATGCCTCTTGTGATGTTTGCGAAGGTCGCAGCCTCGAGTGAAGACGGCTCTTGATGTGCATCCCGGATAAGCGCATGACCAGGTTCCGTTCTTGTTGGGGAACCCGTACGCTCGAAGGTCTGGAGAGCTTGGTGACAGTGAGCGCGGTGGTGTTCGTTCTGAAGGTGCGCTTGACGGGAGTCCCATTCCAGCAGATGATGAGGCCGAGTGCGATCTCGATGTTCGCGGCCCAGCAAAGGAGTGTGAGAGGAGGCTTGCATCGTGTGCCAGGACGGGGCCAGCTGTCATGGTTGTGAAGGGAGGGTACGAGTACGACGATACTTGTGGCATGGGCTGGGGCTGTGACGACCACATGCCGTGTGGTGGGTAGGGCGAGTGGACTGGTCTGTAATGCGGTTGTGTGTAGATGGGTGCGTTGCCAGCCAGAGTTGTGGGTACAGGTTGTACCATTTGGTGCAATGGTGGTGAGTACATGATGGTTGGAGGAGATTGACATGTGCTGAAGGGAGAGATTGCTCCCATGCTCTCATCTGGTGCGAGGTAAACCATGTCTACTTCGGGTGAGTAGTATGACATTCTCATGTGGGCGAAGAGTGGAGTGGGGTTTGGTGAGGGACTGAAGGTTGTTGTGACAGCACAGGATCAGGAAAGCTGTCGGTCTTTAGATGGCCGCCAGTCGGAGTATATGTGGGATAGAATGTCGTGTGAGAGGAGGGCCAGTGCGTCCAGACGGAAGTCCTAGTAAAGTGAGAACGGTCGAGTCTCTAGCACAGACCCAGCATACAGGGAAGCGGATTGCTAGCAGCTAGTCCGGGATGTAGAGCTTTAGTCTGTGAGCGTTTCAGGGGCCTCTCCGCAATAAGGCTGAGATCCTTAGACCCGTCGCAGCGAGTGGCGGGTAGTGGCGGTGTTTGAATGTCTTGCAGTGCCAGGTGGTTGATGGCCCGTGGAAATGAGCCTTACTGTCACCAAGATAGAAACTGACGGAGCGGCTAGCCAGAGCGTAATCACCATCCACTGTCGATCCGGGGCGCAGACAGCAGCAGTGCACAGTAGGTTTTGTACCGTAGTTGTGTCTGAGAGGTGAGCATCATCTCAGCCAACCCAACCCAACGCCGATTGCATGCTCGATAAATAGCATCAGAGCTAGTTACGATGATCCAAGTGGGCGAGCTGGCTAACGCGTGCTGCGTTGGCTCGTCAACTCGTTACCGCTCCAAGGCTGCTGCTGCTGCCTCCCGGTTCAGAAGGTGCATAACCCGTTCACAAGTGCGGCGGGCGCTCGAGTAAGCCTTGGGGCGGGTGAGTGGTACCAGGCCTGCCTCTAGCGCTGGTCTCCCATGCGGCCTGCCCAGGGTTGGCCTTCTGGAAGGAAAGCTTCAAATCAGTGAGCATTTCGCGTGGAATAATTCGTTTGCAGGTCAAAGTCCATGCCGGTGCCCCTGTCCCGGCCCACGAGCGAATCACAGATGCAGTGTCACGAGAAGCCTCGCCATCTGTATCCATGGTGAAGGATTTAGTCTCCGAGTAGGTACATACAACGTTGCCAGGCGTGGTACCCCAGCGCAGCCACGGGCACGACTAGCCGGCCGTGAGACGACATCAGAGGCGGGCGCACGTGAAGGGGGGGAAGGGGAGGGGCAGGCACCGGCGTCTGCTGCTGCTACCAGGGCTTTGGCCTGGGAGATGATAGACAGTCGATCGCAAGCATGGCGAACGTAGTGTCGGTGTGTGCGGGCGGGTGCAAGCTTGGGCTTCTGCTGCTGGGTCGCTTAGTCCGGTCGCATGTCGCGCTCACGGCATTGTGTAGCCGAGTACGTGGTTCGTCCTCCCGGTGGAGATGAATTCCACCCTGCCGTCCGTGCGCTGTGTCGGCCGCAAAGCTATTCTTAGCGGCCAGCAGAGACAGACAGCAGCCCTGCCTTCTAACCATCTCTGGCCCTCTCTGGCCCTGACTCAGCGCTGTTTCAATTGTCGCGACGCGCTGTACGCTGCACGCTGCAGCGGTCCAAGGTCTGCCTACTGTGCATCCGTCCCACCGAAGACCGGCCGTCTGCCTGACCTCCAGTGCGCCAAGACGGCTGCCAGCCGTGACGTTCAACGTTGGGATTGCAAATCAACTGTCCATGCCGAGTCACTCACGTCGTCACACTTGCTGTGTCCAAGCAAGCAATAGACTGAAGCCAGAGACATGGCCAACAGCCATGCGTCATGGCTGAATGGCTTGCTCCAACCAACGAAGCTGCTAGCCCTCATCCGGCGCGTGCAAAAGCGCAGAACGCACATTCTCCATCGATGCATTTCCTCGAGGACCATCGATAACGTCATAGCTCCCTCTAACTGCTGGCTTCACCTTGCGCGTGTCAAAATCTTACGCTGCTCAATCTGCTCGACCATCCTCAACGTCACCCACCATTGTCTTGAACCAAGGTTTCTAGCGCACCATGGACTGTAAAGCTCCATGACAGGAGGCGATGCTGAAAGCGTCGAACCCGCTCTTTATGTGCCAAGCACTCGAGGCACAGAGCTCGCGCGAGCACCATGTCTTGTTGTTCGTTTGGTAAGGTGCAATCGGCGAGGTGAGGCTCCTGAGTCCTGATGTGTTGAGGAGCACTTGGTCCCTGACCTGACATGGACCAGAGTTTGGGCTTACCCAGACGAACACGGGTAAGCCCAGCTTCACGATTACTACTTTCAGTCCGTCGCATCTGCGGTTTGGCCAAGCTAGCAAAGCACTGCAGGAATCACACCGCGAACCATATCAGATATCAACCACCACAGTCACGGGCGCAACTCTCATCCAGAGCCTCCGTTTCCCTAAGACGGCCGTACTGGTTGGAAAAGGGCACTAATAGCCGCCGCCGCTGGGTTCAAACTTCAAACTAACCTTGCGTGCAGCAATAACGACAACGAACCGCATTGCTAGACCCGGCAGCTGTACCGGACGTTTGAAACCACTACGCCATTCCTGGGGCCCAGGAGTACGGTCGGACAGCATGCCAGGCGTCCATCTGGCTTCTGTCCATTGCACCAGAAGGTATCTTTTGCGAAACACCCGACTCAGTTCCTGTGCAATTACCGCTACTCCGCATTGATCAATGTTGAACACCCCGAGGGACTGTACCATCGAAAATCACTTTGGTCGAAGCCGAAGACTCCAACAACAGTCTCCACAGACACTTGCTACGCTGCCGTGTCGGAACATACCCTAGTGCGATTGTTCGTCATGCTATATGGGCTGCGGCAACTGTGGCGAGCGTCTTCAAGCCACACTACCTCCACACAAAGCCGACTATCGGCGAGTGGGTATCCTTCCGAGGAGCAAGTTCCAATCAGAACAAACCCAGGGGTAAAGTTGCTCGAGCAGTTTGTACCGCGCTCAGATCGGAAGAAGCAGTTACTGGACGCCTGATAGAGCCTCAGCCCCAGACATTCGGAGGATCGGAGTCCAAGGCGCAGTCCCGAGCCAACTGTGGATCGTATTGCCACGACATCAAAGATGTTTTGGATGCATGATCCAGGAACACAGCAGATCAGCCATGGTCTGGAAGACAGCGGCTTCTCCACCTATGGAGATGCCTTGTGCCTACGCCATACGTGTCTCCACTCCATCATCAGACGCCCGTCGGATGCTGCAAGATGAAGGAGCATTCTGGCACGAGACAGCGCGCAGCCTTTGGGCCCGGCTCCCCCGGCAATGTTACTGCGCTCAGACATATTGAAGGTAAATCTTGGATCCAACGCAGACCTGAGGTAATTGTCAGGAAACGGTCTCGCTTGGCCCTGCAGCTTCGATCTTTGTGGATCAGTGAAGATCACAGGAGCATGAGCTTAGATTTACTAAAATTTCTGGCAGTCAGACCCACTGTCTTGAAGCGCATCATGTCCACTCACCTCGCGCCTCATTCTTGGTAGCTGCGACACCATATACTTCGAACCGTACAGTCGGGTTCTCCGCAAGAAGGATCTGCACTCTTTTGTTCTCGACGCAAATTATCTGGCCTCAATTGCGGGTTCGACTGCCATTGTTAATAGTGGCAAGAGATTTGTTCTCCTCGGAGACTCCGACTTAAGGACATGGGCCTCGCGGTTAAGATTCTTTCCCACATCCACGACGAAGCGCGTGACTCGGTACAGCGCGGTACAGGCGTCTAGGGGGGCGGACACACTCGGTCCTTACATTACAAGACTTCTCGAACACTTGACCAGGATGGGTAGACGGATAGTTGTGCGCCACGTTTGCATGACGAATGCTTCATGGACACTTTTTTTGCCCTTTTGAGCTAATGGCTCTTGGCCTCGATGCTGGAGCAATGTTAGCATACCTTGCCATGATGCGTGGCCATCAAGATCTGAACGACTTTCCTGTTACAGGACAAGTCAGAAACAAACAACCATACTTTGCGATAGGGGAAGGCACTGCAAGGTGATAGTGTGGTTTCTGTGGGCTTTCAAGGAGGCGATGCCAGCCGCCTGATAATTACTGGAACTCTTCAGGCCCCGTGTACAAGCGAGTATAGGCACTTACTACGGCCGAAAGTTTGTTCGACTGAGAAGCCGGAAGTCCATTCGATTCAAGAAGCCGAAGAATTGTGCCTCATGAGAAGCCGAAAGTTGACTTGAGCAGTGAATTCACCACTTGATCATCATGAGTGCCTCGTAGTGAAAGAAGCGTGACAGAGGTTGAGGAGTCTCTGCAAGCACGTCGCGTCCCGGGTGAACGCAAGTGTGGTCTTCTCATTCACTACCTTGTAAGCCAGGAAGCTCGCTCAGCTTTGGTGAAAATTTCTTTAGGTCACTTCCTTCCGTTGAACTCGTATTGTAAAGGACACATCTATCTATCCATCACACACACTATCAGTTGCAGCATACACAGGCCGTCTACAACCACCATTCTTTCCGGTTCTTCGAGCCCTCTTCGTTCTGATGGGGGATCACATCAGTGCGCTCTAGGTGATTCCTCCTGTTGAATGAAGCTCACAGTCTCAGCAGCCGTCGAACGTCATGGTAGCACTGAGAAGGCAAGTACAGATGATCCTCATAGAACCACTGATACAGAGAGAACAGAGAACTGCTGCTACACCATCGCACACGGAAGCTCATCTCTCCGCGAGCACACAGCTTCGACGAACTGCAACGCCCACACACAATCCACCAGCCCTCACCATCTCGTCCAGCGTTCGCCGATGGAGTGACACACTCTCTGTCCTCACACACAATACACGCCACACCGCTGCCAGATCCTTCTTCTAGCAGCACTGCTAGCAGTGGACTCCCTCCCTCAATGCAAACCCTGACCCTACACTCCACCATCTCAACAGTCTCCCAAGACCTATCTTCCAGAACAACCCATCACAATCAAAGCTGCTCCTCACCAAAAGCTCCAAAACTCCACCGCATCACACTAGAAACCCAGCACTTCTAACCAAACTCGCACCCACAACCCACCACACTCTTCCCTACCTACCACAACCTTCCACACCACCCACATCCACCTCCCCAACTCCCCCCTTCCAATATCCTCCCTATCTACGTACGCAGCACCGTAGCACGACGGTCCACGAAACGGGCCGAAGCATCGTGCTTGGACCAGTGGATTAGTGAACAACTAACAAGTCCTTTTAGATACTTTGGTAGGTTCTGGGATTTATACGCTGCGGTTGAACTCCTCACCTAGAAAAGAACTCTTTACCTGTAACATGGTGTTTAGTGATTGGTGAGTTTGGTGCTTTGCGGACTTGGGTAGGGAGTGGGTTATGGGGATATTGTTGCGTTGGGGTGGTGGTGATAGGAGTAGATATATGTTAACAGTGAACGCACAGAGAATAAGGGAATAGCTACTCTTTATTGCGAGGAGAGTGAAGGAATATCTTTAGAGGTGTTGATCTATATTCTTCAACAATGAAATTATCCAGAAACCCTTAGTCTATGCTACAAAGAGTAAGGCGAATGTGAACAGGTTCCTATATGTCTTCTTATTTATCTAAAGGTAGAGTATAATAACATCTTAGTAGTTCCTATAATAAGAGACTTATTTCTATCTCTTAAACTAGAGATGTAAGAATTCTTGTTTTGAACAAACTCATACTAGCACTTCTTTAAACCATAACAATAGACTAAGAGATAACATACCTAAGCCTCTAGGTACTTATTAGTTTATACTATAAAAGATAGAGATTCTTACCTTTCTCTTTACAGATAACAATGTACTATTGAATGCGTTTAACCCTGCAGACCGCGAAGGGAAGTATGCTGTACAATCACGTTTCAAGGGGTCGTGGAAAATATGAGGGAAATGGTTGTGGGTGCAATGGACATGTGGACCGTCCACAAGAGTGGTACATTAAATTGAGGGTATCGTAGATCGCTATAATTCGTAAAGACATTCGTGAACACCGTTTCAATGCAGCTCCAAGCAGGATAGTGCCATGCCAATGCAGAATGGGGGCCTGTTATAAAGGGCGCGGAAAGACAAATTCCTCGTTGTCATCGACTCTTTCGAAGTCGTTGGCGGAGGGTTGATGACCCGCATCCAGCTCTTCAAGGGTCTTAGCAAGTGCGATGCCCTCGGCGCGGCCACGATTGACGTCGACGAGCATCATGATGGGGAATGGAAGGCCGACCAGAACGGCAAGAAACCAAAACGCCTGTGGCAAGTTAGTTTCAATACGCAAAGGATAGGCTGTACGGGGCTGCTCACCGGTCGTATCTCCCCATAAGCATCTGTAATGGCTCCAACAATGGCGGGGCCAAATACACTGCTCCCCTTATCCGTGATGGCATACAATGCGTAGAAGGCTGCCTCGAAGCCAGGTGGTATCAGTTCACCGAAAAGCGCTCGGCAGTAAGAACTAAGTCCACCCAACACGAACCCATACACTGCTCCGAGAGGGTACATCTCCCACTGCTGCTGCAAGCCCAGAAATCCTAACCTCTGAACGGGCGGCAGGTATCCCATCAGGCCGTATATCGGTATCAGTTCGAAGAGAGCGATGCACATCAGAATGGTCTGTACAGGAGTAAGGTCAAGATAATGCGAAACGCGAGACCAAGTAAATGCACCCAGAACACCAGATATAGTGGCTATAACGTTGATCAGAGCGAGCATAGCATACGACATGCCTAAAGTCGTTTTAGCAAAAAGCACAGCGGTACCTGAAACAGTTGCTATACTGTCGCTGAGTAGAAACCAAGCAGACAAGAAGAGAAGAACATCTTTCAAGTGCCGGGCATGTTTCGCCGTCCGCCCTAGCGACTTCCAAGAGTATGCGAAGTAAGCAAGAGCCGTGCGAACATTGGAGGTCTGTTCGCTGATGCGCAGTGGCGGACCTGGGCGCGGCCGCAGCCACAAGGCGCTGGGTATTGAAAAGACAAACCACCAAGCACCAATCATGAAGAGGACGAGCCGTAGTCCAAAATTCGATGACTGAAAAGTAATGACCACAAGTATAGACAATGTCTGCACGAGCAGCGCAGCAATATAGCCAATCGCGATGCCGTAAGACGAAATCTTGGTAGACAAAGCAAGCTCCTGAGAAGGAGCTGCACGGTCTTTCAAACGTGGAGTAGTCAGATCAGGCGCAGCACGTTGAGGCGGAAGAAGGGCAGTGGTTGCATCCGCCACTTCGTCGAGCACTGATTCGTGACGCGCCAAACGATTCGAGTAGCGAGCATCTTGTGCTAAGCGTGCGTCGCCTGACAGATTGTCAATATCGTCGTCGTAGTCATCTGTGGTTGAGGTTCCTTCGCTCAGCGCGGCGTAGCGCACAGTTGGGTGGAACCTGACCAGCAAGGGTAGGAAGCTGTTCAAAAGCACGAAGCTCGCGCCGAAACATGTGTTTGCGATGATTGCAAGCACTGCACCGAGTATGTAGACACTTGGTACCACTGGAAGGAACAGCATGGTTGCAGTGCTGCCAATGAAAGCGAACCAGAGCAGGAAGCGCTTTCTGAACCGCCCATGATCTGCTGCTCCAGACATGGAGATGATGAGCAGAGCTTGGATCAGAACGGAGATGCTGAAGGTGTACATGGCGAAGCTAGCCGTGTTGACCTCAAAGCCAAGGATGTTGACAACGCATTGTCCCTTGTCTGGGTGGTGGGGTTTAAACAGTGTCGTGATGCTTGGTGGTGAGACGGTGGGCAACGAAGCTTTGCATGGCGTGGTGTGGTCATGGAGGAGGACACCGTTCTCGCGTGCCAGCTGCTCGAGAGTGACGGGGATGAAGGATCCAATACCGCACACTACAAAAACCTGGGTGTGTCAGCTAGGCAGTTGCTGACGAGGGGCTGGTGATGGTGGTAGTGATGGTGTAGCCACAAGACTTGAACTGGGCATTGAACTTGAAGAAAGAGGGCGTCGATTGCATCTATGAAAGTCGCGAGAAGCATACCTCTGCAGCCCAGCCATACATGTAAAATCCCGACAGCTCCTTGTCGCTGGTGAGGCGCGTGTCTTCACCCTCGTAGTGGGGCGGCGCAGAGGAGGGCTCCATGTCAAAACTGGGGTCAGAGAAGCTCTGTTCATCGTCGGCCTCGTTGGACTGCGACGATGTGGGCAACGAGAGCTTCGACTGGGTTGACGCGCTACGTTGGAGCTGTGGTCGTGGGCGCCGATATTCTGGGGGGATGTCTTGGGGAGCGCGTGGCGTCATGTCGAAGCTGATTGGCGGCTAGCTGCGTTACCGCGTCTGAGACATGACGAACACAAACCAGGCGGACGGTGCAGCAGGCGAGGCGAGAGACGCTGGTCTCAAGTGTACGGGCTTCAAGACTCGCACAAGCAGTATTCTGGGAGGAGAGAGCAGGAGAGCAGGAGAGCAGGCGTGTTAGGGCCGTGATGGGTGGTGCACTTGGGCGTTGGGGTGGCCGGTCGATCCATGGAACTCGTGCAGGGTGGCAGAGTGAGCCTGGCTCCATCAGTCTCGGATAAGGCGCCGTTTTGGCTAGACGAATGCCGGTATCAGATGTCCTGATCACGCCGCGCTCGCCGCTGGATGCGGGTGCTGGAGAGCCAAGTGCATCTTGCGATGTGACAATGGGCCTGCTGCAATACCGCTGGAGAATGTTCGCTACCAAAAAGCCGTGAAGATAGTCGTCTGTGCTAGAGCAGTGTCTATGTAAGCCTTGTTCGGTCGCATCTTGCCAACATCTCAACGTTTATTGTTCTTCTTGTTCAAGAGCGATGCAGGGCTGCCGAGGTGGGCCCTGTTATCCTGCGCCAAGCCAAAGGAACGTCAGGGCTCCTTCCCTCACCAGCCTTCGTGCCTACCGCCGCGATCGCCAGCAACAACACCACCACCGCCGCCGCCGCAGCCCTCGTCGCCCTCGTCGCTCCCGTCGCCCTCGACCCCACCCTCTTTTCGCCCGGACGAATTGCGCCTTGCCGTGCGAGCGCGATTGCTGCCGTCCAGCTCCCCGCCCGCGCCGTGCGATGCGACACGTCGATCCGAGAATCTCCCAGCACCCGCTCTGACCTGGTGTTTGCAACCAAAGAAAGCCCTCTCACCCTTTGAGCGCCGCACGCCCACCCAAGCCGCTCGCTTCGCCTGCATCTGTCCAACAGCCCACCTCCTGCGCTGCCTCTACACACGCTTCTACCTGCCCGCATTCCTCCGCACACCCGAAGAGGCCGCCCCCAACCCTTCTTTGCCCTTTCACGCCCTCTGCACTGTGCCATAGGCTCGCAAACGGACACTCCCCACACACATCGCGACTGCGCGCCAGGTTCACGTGGCGAGCGCGCCGACGGACTGCATGACGGTGCCCAGACTATGCCCGGCATCCTCATGATGAACCACAGCGCATCCGACTCAGCAAGAGATGGAGAAAACAAAAAGCGGTCCTTCGATGGCAAGCTTGTCAATGGGGACAGGATCGAGGGGCGCATGGATGCAGCACTAGTCAATGGATCCACAAGCAAGACCACCACCACCAACGGCGCATCGACCCTCGCAACAGCGTCCGCGATGGATCAACACACAGGCCCACCGCCTGAAATCACGCAAATTGGGCCCGAAGCCTACCATCCTTTGTCGAAACTGCTGGCACGGATTGCTCAAGAATGCTACAATGCGCTCGAAGACACGCTCCACAAGATGTCTGGAATGCCCACAAGTCAGCAAGCAAATGGCGCCATGATGAATGGAGTCGTTCCTCAAGACAACCCCGAGGTCAACAAGCGGAAAAAGCTGCTTCTGCTCAAGTTTGCGCAAGAGAATCGAGCCAAGTTCATAAAATTGCTCGTTCTGACAGAATGGGGGCAGAAGTCGGCTGTCGATATCGGCAAGGTCATAGACTTGTACGCATGGGCAAAAGAGCAGGCTGCGCACATGGACTTTGTGGATGAGCAGGTGAACCAGATCAAGATTCTCTCTGCGTACGCAAGAGAAAACAACCCAGACATTAGGACTGCTTTGGAAGTTCTGTCCACTGGCAAAGCATCTTGGATTCCAACTGTGCGCTCACCCACTGATTGTAAACTTCTTACAATGCTGACAAACGACAGCTCGACTACATACCGCCGGACCCCATCTCGTCTGACAAGGCACTTAAGCTTCTGCGTGCCATGAATACCTCTCTTTCCATACGATTAAACGTTCACGAAACACTTCCACGACATCTTCGAAATTGGCAAATAAATTCTGGGCGCGCAACTTTCATCATCGACGATGAGATGGAGTTCGATGTAGTCTCTTTCGTTGAAGATGCTTCGGATCAGTGGTGGTTCATCGACCTGCGGTTACTCTTCTCTCCTGCACCGACTATCGAGATCGGCAGTCGCTTTTTTCTCACACTCAAGCAGCAGGCTGATTTTGTCCTGCACGAAAAAGGCCTTGCTGGTCTTTTTGATTTCCTTCACAACTTTGTGCTGACTCATAAAATATCTGTCCTTCGATCGCAGGCCACAAGACTCGCACGCTCAGGGTGGGCGGGCTCGCTGAAGGTTGAACCGGTACACCGCGAACTCGTGGTACAGTACTGGACAGACAGGCCAGGGAAGAAGAATTGGATCGAGTTTGGCACTGCAAGCAACAAACCAAAGAATGGAAAGGTCTCGTGGCGAGGTCCCTCAATACCCTCATTAACAGCGCGCTGGTTTCGCCAAGGAAAAGAGGTGATGGACTTGGATCTTGGTGTCGACTGGAAAGATATTTCCATGGAGCGCATACTCAAGCGCATCATCGCACTTCACACGGCTCAGATACTGGAAGCGACACGAGACAGCTTTGACTCAAGGCTCCGTGTACAAGCAAGCTTGTCTGGATCTGAGCCTATGGATTGCAGCTTGACCGCCATCCTCGGAACGGCTTCCAATTCAGTCACGTTGTCATTGGAGCCGGTGACTGGTAGTTACATAATGCAACCAGCCAGCGCACTATCCGCGAGGGCCGAATTTGCCATGAACACGGGCAGGGAACCAGCACAAATAGCAAGCATTCTCACGCAGATGCTTTCACAAACTCTCCGAGATCAGATTCAACGGACCGCACAGCAACTCGGGTGGCAACAGATTACTAGACAGTCTTTGCGACCCGATGTCGTAAAGGCGGCCGTGAAGTCAAATGTTCTGGAATATGTACTTTACTCTCCTCGGGGCTGGACACCGACTTGGACATTGGCCGCTATACTAGGCACTGCAGGCGAGTCGTGGTGGATATTCGAAATTGATTCCAGTGGCACCGCGATCGATCACGCCGAACAGATCGTAATCGAAAGACATGCTGGAAGCAGTTCAGCCATCACTCGCGATACCCTAACAAGTCTGGAGCGTGTGGCTGTACAGCTACTGTCCTTCCGTGTCACAGCCCGTCAACTTGAGAAAGAGCGCAAGATGTTCACCCTACGCCACGAGTTCAGCCCGAGCCACAAGCCCGCCGAGATCAATCGAGTCATACAAGGCTGGGCCTTGTATCTGCAGACGACTGACCTACTTGCTACCAAGTCTGGGGATCAGCCTTGGCTTGAGGAGAACATCGCTATCGCTTGTGAAGGACTGAAGAGCGATGGTCGCAGCGTCTGGCATATTGCTTCTGGTCGTATGGTCAAACATGCTGCTGCGGATATGCAGAAGCTTATGGCCGCTTCCTCGCAAAGCAGCTTCAAATTTACGGCAGATGGTTGCTTCAGGATCCTTCTAGCTACACCATTTGGTAGCGACATCCTTGGAGAGTTGAGAGCGCGACTCCGCGATGTCAACCGCTTAAGATCGTTCGTAACCACATTGCAGAAGCGTCAAATGCGACTTACCTCGTCCTCGTTGCAGAAAGTGCAATTTCAGTACGGCCCGTCACCGCACAGTGCGGCTGTAAACTTCAGCGCCGAGAAGGAGGTCGCCATCGAACTCTTACCGACTAACCCGCATCACCGTATACGCCGTCTCCTGACCGAAATTGCCAATGAGCGCAATCCTTCACTGCTACCTGTGTATTTTGGCGACTCCAATGGCCTCGACCACTTCTGCACTACTCTTGTCCTTACTCGTTCTCTTCTCACTGTCTTCCGCGAACTGGAAACACGCACACCAGGCAACGTCCGCAACCCCGCCATCCACACACACTCCGTTTTCAAATACCGTCTCACCTATGAGAACCCGCTCTGCACGTTCGACATACGTCTCCAGCCGAAGGACGACAAGGTCTATTGGTTCGTTGAGGACAATGTCAAGCGTGCGCCGGACGTCCGACCGACCCCCGAGCGCAATCCAGGACACAGGAGACTCGAGACCTTACAGACAAAGTTGAAAGAGCTGTTCATCAGTACGGGAGACAAATGGTTTGGGACAAGGAATGGTATTGTTGCAGAGCTGGACGCTGTGCCCGATGCGCTGCGAAAGCTGAACGACACTGTGCTGGGCTGTGCAATGGAGGGTGGATACAAGGCGCCCCCGCCGCTCGAAACTCCACAACAGCAACCAAACGGAAACGCTCAACATCAGCCGAAACAACAGCAGGCACGGCAACAACAGCAGCAACAGAATGGTCGACCGCAGCAGGTCTCTCCGACGATGGCCAGACGGCAACAGCAAGCTCAGCAGCAGCAACCAAACGGTCGTAATCCACAACAAAACGGACAAAGACAACAGCAGATGACACCCCAGCACATACAGCACATGCAGCAATTACAACAGGCGCGCGCTGCACAAGGGCAGGGCAAGAGGAAAGACATTATTGAAATCGACTAAGATTACGCATGCATTACTCCGATTGATAAAACATTTATTGCGTGGCGCGGGGTTGGGGTTTGGTGGGGGGTTTTTTCTTTGTGATTCCCAGCTTAGATTGATGGATGTATGGATGTTTTAAAGGCTGCTCGCATAACAACCTTTTAAGCAGCTGTGTTTCTTTGTACAACATGGTTTTTTTTTTCTTTCACAACGAGATTGAGAAGGAAGATTGTGATGAATGGTAGGAGACGGAGGAGATGGATGTATGGGGATGGTGATGGTGATGGTGGTGGTGGTGGTGGGGAGATTAGATAATAAATCAATGGCATATTAGCTGTACATCACTCTCTCTCTCTCTCTCTCTCTCTCTCTCTCTATTCTTCGTTGTCTAGTAGTTTTTATCTTCTCCCACTTTTCTACGTTGGGTTTTGCTGCGCATCAATAGCGTCGCTATTACTCTAACATTTCTTTTCTTTTTCTTTTTCTTTCTGCTACAAGGTCATGTCAGCTCAGCTGAGAATCCCACACACGCTGCATGTTGTGAGATCTTTAGGCTTGTGATCGGAAGGGAAGGAAGGAAGGATGCGAGGAGGAAGAATGGGGGAAGGATGGGGGGTGTTTCTTTTTCTTCCTGTTCCTGTTCTGCACTGATTTGTGTCGCATTGTAGTGGATTGTAGTGGATCGTATTATAGTGTACTAAGTAGCACTAGTGTGTGATAATCTGCGCGGGTTAAATAGAGCTTGCGACGTGTTGGGTTGTGGTGATGTGTACTGTACTATACTATACTATACTTATACTAGAATATATAAAGCTACACTAACAGCTCTGCCTACTATGTGTGGTATTTTCTCCGCATCGTCTTCTATTCTTCTGTTCCCTCTTTTTTCTTCTCTAGGATTTAGTGGATGATGGAGGCATGGATGATTCATGATATTGTATTATATTGTATTGTATTGTATAAAGGAAGGGGCTGCGAGATTAGTTGAAGTAAGACAGATTAGAATAGGATAGGATAACATAGAGTTAGAGTTAGCGATACAGTTCTCAAAGCTAAGAAGAGAGAAAGAGAGGTTATAGGAAACAAAGGTATATTACTGCTAGATTGAATAGGTGGGGAATTAGACTGTGAGATGATAAGGTGGTGAAGTGCATATTTGATCGTGCATCAAACCTCTCTCCTCGTCTCTTTTTTCTCTCCTCTCCATCTTTTGAGAGAGAGACACACACAAATCCCTATGATTCCTATGATTCCTATGGTTTAATCACTACCCGTGCATACTTCATCCACCACTTTACTTCACGTCACATCAAGGTGCCTCATATTATTCCCTGCCGTTTCAGCCAACGGCCCCGGTCCGGAGACCGGCACGGGGTGGCACATGTTTGGTGGTTGTGCGACAGGGCGGGCGGGGAGAAGTGCCGTGCCGTGTCATATCGTGATGTTGTGTTTGGTTGTGTGACTAGGGTGGTTTGGGAGTGTGGTAGAAGGGGTGTAGAGATAGGGATAGGTTTGGATGTGAGAATGTTGTCGAGGCGTTGTTGTACGACGTGGGCTTGGCTTATTTTGTCGTGTCGCTCGATGCACGTAGAGACGGGATGATTGGGTTAGTTTGGGTTATATTGGAGTTGAGTAGGGGGTTTCTCCATGGGATCTGCATAGGGAAGTGGGTAGTTAAGCACTACTTGCTCTGTCTTCATGTTTTTGTTGTGTCTTACTCAATGACCAAAACCTCATGCGTGACCTTCCTGGCAGCCTCAAAGTTCCCGCTCACAGCATAGATACTCTGTATGGCGAACGCCGCCTCGGTTGCGAAATCCTCATGCCGCCAGTCTTCGCGCTGACAGCGATCCTCAGCTTCTCTCCTGATGCTGTCAGACAGCTCAATACACCGCTCATATGCGGGCAGTGCTTGTGTAACGAGACCCAATCCATGCCATATTCTGCCGACGTTGAACTCGGCTTCCTGGCAATGCACAGCAATACCCTCTTTTGTCCGCAGTTCGTAATACCTGTATACGAAACTGAGGCCCTGTTGGATCTGAAACTGCCGGTTCTCGCTCAGCCTTTTCATGGCGTGCTGGATGTATGCTGTACCGATTGAGAGGTTGAGAATCGGATCATTCGGCGTGATGGCGAACGCTCGGAAATAATAGTTCAGGGCTGCCATGTAGCTTCCTCCGCAAATCAGGACGTGTGCATAGAGCGCGAATAGCGCGGGATCATGATCCTTGACAGCATCGACGGTCTGCGTGTTCACTCCGTTTTGGAGGCCGTTTGTTTTACCATTGGAGCGGAAATTGTACCATATGCGCTGGTCAGGGGAGAGGAGGGCGTAGTCCATGGTTTTGATGTAGCGCATGAGGACTTTATGGGAGGGTCCTGTAGAGAATCCTTCGGGGAAGGAACAGAGACGGTTGACGCAGGAGTACAGGCGGAAGAGGTCGCTGCCGAATGGGTATTCCTTGAGGAACCAACGGATAGATGATGAGGCTTGATTGGAGCTGTCGACAGCTAGGGCGCATGCGAGGCGGCAGAGCTCGAGAGAGCGGTGGTAAGACATTGAACGGGAGAAGATGTTCGATTGGAGCGCGACATCAAGAGTGTTGAAAGGACGTTCCGAATCGCCTGAGCGCGCAAGGAGGATGGCGTAGCGGCCGAATGCATCGCACCATTTGTCGAAAGAGACGCCCCAGAAATCTGTTGGCGCCTCGTCCGGCTTTTCTCTCAGCTCTGGATCTGTCTCGCCGTCTTCAACATTGTTGGCAACTACAGCTAGCACCATTAAAGCGGACTCTTTCCATATCTCGCCGGCGCCAATGCGACGGAAATACCCTTTGAAGTCTTCCTTTTTATCTGCGTAGAAGAGGTCGAACGTGGAAAATTCTTCGATCAATTCACGAGTGATGGAAAAGACGATATTGATGGCGTCTTCGTCCCCGCCTTCGGCTGCTTCGTAGATGTCGTCGAGACGCTTAAAACTGGCCACAATCTCACGGTGCTGGGCTCGTGCAGTTACCACATCATCAGCGTTGTCTTCTGCCAGCTTCTTGAGCTTCTTGCGGAAGAGACGATGATCTATAGCATCCATAGGCACGTCCGTGCCTTCAATAGTGCTCGGCTCAGGCGTGCGTGCTTTTGTTGACTCTGAGCCCTGTCCCGCTTGAGCATCGAAGGGGAGGAATGTTTGTGCTTTGGGAGGCTTGGGTGCAATTCGCTTCGTCCGGAAGAGGCCCTTCGCTGGGCGTTCCTTGAGCGGTCCAAGCGAGGGTCGCTCCTTATCGCCATCTTCATCATCGTCATCATCATCATCGTCGAGTGCTGCGATGGCCTTTCTTATCAACTTCCTCTGCTTCTTGACTGCGCTCTTCTTCTTGCTATGGTTGCCGCGAGACTTTCGTCTCCAGTCTTCGTAATGACTTCGAATCTCGCTGAGTCTGGAGAAACCAATCCTGCGTAACTTGACAAGACCTCTGTTCCTATAACACGCGTCTGCACGTTCCATTGCCTCATTCGGCATGCCATGCACCTCGAAGAATTTAGCAAGGACAGCAAGATCATCAACAGTATCTGCAGTCCACCCGATTAGAATTGGGATGATTTGCTCTGCCTTCTCGGGCTGGTCTAGATTTTTGTAGACGGTATAGAGTCCTAGATAGCTCATAAGGCTCATCTCACTGGAGTTGCTTTCTAGTAGTGGTTCGTAGAAGCGCAAAGCTTCGGTATCGTGACCCGTAGAGTGGAGGGCGTCGGCAATGACTCGGAACAGATCTAGGTAATCCCACATAAGGGCGTCTGGGCTTTTGTCATCTGGTTCGAGCATGGTAAGGTGATGCTGGAGCGGGTGATTAGAGAAGACTCAGCTTTGATTGAACATAGCTTACCATTGCTTCGGAATAGTCATCAGCACTCTTACGTAGCCTGAATAGGCCCATCTTGACTCTAATTTCTAACGGAAGCGATTCGCCGTATTTTGCGGACTTCGACTTTCGCTTGAAGTCGAAAACCTCAACACGCCTTGGAGTGTCTTCGATGTCAAATTCGCGGTCATCTTTTTGCTCATCCCAATAGGTCTCATTTCGTCGGCCCTGTTTCCATCTTGACAGATCCTTGAGACGCGAAAGAGCATATTCGTACTTGCCAGTTCTGTCTAGCAAATCCAAGTAGATGTTGATGAGCTCCCAGTCCAAATCGCTTGTAGTGGGGTTCCTGTTTGGACGGGTGTAGACTTCGATCGCTTGGTCAAACTCCTCGACAATCTTTGCCAAGTGGCGTCTTGTCTGCTTGGCCGTCGAAGTACCCATCATCGCCATGATCTTCAAGACTTCTGTGTCGGGGTCCAGTTTCTGCTCTCTGAGTGTCTTCAGCATCTTGGTACCAAGGTTCACGCATTTTGAGACATGTCCCAGACGAGCCTCGATTTCGAGCTTGAGACTGCGAGCCTCGTAGTTGGTCACGTCAAGCGCGATGATAGACTTCAGACATTGCAGAATGACGGCTGTTTTGACCTCTTCAGTGTAGTTTGGATGATCCGTCGTATCCAGCTTCTTGATGCGTTCGATGATAAGATGCCACAGCTCAGGATCTCGCTTCGTCGGCGCACCGATGATCAAAGACTCTATGGACTTCAACTCCTCACCCATTGCCGCATAAATCTCTGATACAATATTGTGGGCATCGAAGATCTCAGGGTTGAGCTGAACGGCCTTCTGTCCATATTCAAGAGCTGTGGGATAGTCTCGGGCGATGAATCTCTCACTAGCACTTCTTTGCAAGCTTCTGAACTCTGGCCCTGGATCAGCAATCGGTCGAGGTCCTCTCTTCCCGCTCGGACGTCCAGGCTTCCCGCGCTTGCTTCCTCGCGTAGACGCCGAACCGTGGAAGCCGCCTCGTCCTCGACCGGGTGGTCTCCCTCGCCGCCCGCCACGAGTGCCCCGAGCACTCTGTTTACCTCGTCTAGACTTTGGCTTGGCTCGCTCTTCGACGTAGTTCTCATCAATCTCCATTTCGTTAGGATCACCCTCATCCTGTTCGGCGTCTTCTTCAGAATAGTCCGCGTCTACTTCGGAATCATCCCTCTCTTCAATTTCGCGTAGCTCTTCAGCCTCGGCGAGTCTGCGCTCGAAGTCGCTTTCGTCAGAGCTTTCATCGTAATCTTGGAACAATGAATCGCGATATCCGTCTGGCAAATTTGGATAGAGGTCTTCATCTCGAGTATCGGGTGCTGGAATGTAACCTTCGTGCACCACTGGCTGATTGCTGATGAAGGCTCTGTTGAAAGGATCTTGGAAAGTTGAACTGGTGTAGACCTCGTGCGGGTGTAAGTCCTCTACAGCGCTTAACGGAACGAGTGGAGTTGGGTGCTGGAAAAGTTGTTCCGGATGCACGAATTGCTCCAAGTGAGGGTCCTGCACAGGAAACTGATGTCCATGTTGCGATCTTGACGGACTAGACCCTGCGTCTGGAAAAGTACCTGCTAGAGGTAGGTACTGTGGCTGGTCTGGCGACTGTCCAGAGGTCTCCCATAGCTGGTTGAGGTAGCCGCCCGCCATGTCAGTCAGCTACGCGCGTGCCTTTCAGTCGAAACTTTTGTTTTAGTGGTCGATCATGTCTACGGAGATAATTGTGGATAGTGCTGAGGGCTGCGACAAGGATGCGTAACGGCGCGCCCACGCTAGAGAAGACCCTGCCAAGCTTGCATGGAGTGAAGTGCTTGGGCAGCGTTCGAATTTGCGACCCTCAGTCATTCTCGTAGGATTGAGTACATAGAAATTTCCCATGCTGTCTGTGGCACGCTGGTCAAAGTTTGTAGTTCCCTGCATGATGTGTAGAAATCCGAACGTATCAAGCCGGTAGTCAACCCGCGGAAATCTTCCGAAACGAAATCGCCGTATCCGCCCTTACTTCTTTCTCTAGCCTTTACAGTCAAACTCCGGGCTCGTTACACCGATATTACACGGGCCATGTGCCATGTTCTCCTTTACAAGCACTGGCTGCATCCATCGGCATCGAACGTGCCGGACGGTGCAATTTTGATCTTGGTAGCAGTCTTAGCCCACGACAATGTCGCATTAGTAGTGTCCGTGTGTGCTGCGGCGTATAAGCTGAACATGCCCGGCTTTCTTTGATGTGGTTTTTGGTTCACAATCCGAAGAAAGAGTTGCGATGTTGTCACATATCTTGCTATGCGCACTTTGCACTGTGACGGGTGTAGTTTCGTTGTCGATACCTGACATTGCACAAGTACCTATTCTGCCAGATCAACAAGCGGTCGAGTCACTACAAATGGGAGTCATATTGGCTGTTAGGAAAAGCGGAGAGAATCAAGAAACAACAATTCAATTTCCCTTACGACAGAGACTACGAGGTGCGTACTATTGCTGCCTGCGATGCTAATAAGCAGTCTGACACTAGCTCTAGAGTTCCCGCTGTGTGGCAGCATAGAAGCGATGAAAGTTGTGGCTGTGGTGAATGTGGAGACTGGCACCTCAGGGTCTTTGGAAGAGTTGGCGAGGATCAAGTGCGAGTTGGAGCCTACATTCAGTGCAGAGGAAGAGAGTGCGGCCTTAGCATCAGGTGCCAAGTTAGGCGTTTGGCCGCGTTTTAGTATCGAGGATGGAACGATACAACTCAATCAACCGTCGTCGAGATGGTTCCTGGCAGGTCGATCAATAGAAAGTATTGAGTGCTGGTGACACTTGACAGGGCCAACTGTCGCAACAAATCTTCGCCTTGGAATATGCGATATTGGGTATGATTCTTCTAATCGGGCCATTTCCAGGCCGTCTTCTAAAGCAACCCAACTCCGGGCGATGCAAGGTTCGAAAGTCCTGTCTCAGACGTTGCTGTCCTCTTCATTCATGTTGGCCATCTCATATTCCCCTGCGCCGTCTCTTCCTCTCCCTCTTGCAGTGCCTCTGGTCTCTCCCACCCCGTCGTCTGCTGGAGCTGGTTTGGTACTGCGACCTCCGAAATTGATAGGCCTCAGCTCGCGCCACTGACATGCCCATACACCGAGGGAGGTCATGATGGTCGCACTGGTCATCTGGAGCACCCACCAGAAGAGGTGCGAGGGAAGCGCGTGCGTGTACAGGGAGGTGACGATCAGGTGTATGAAGTGCACAGTGAGGGCGAAGTCGAGGACGAGTTTCGAGCGGGCTATCAGAAGCAAGATGAATATGGCACTGCACATGATCAGCACAGCAGAGGTATAGACGGGTGGAGGAGCTTACCTAGTGAGGCTGTTCAATATCCAAACCAGTCCCAGTGTCCAGCCTACTGTAGTGTCACCGCGCAGCGTCTCCCAGCTGAATATCAAATCTAAGCTTATCTCCTTGCCAGCAACGAGCGCCGTAAAGACGATAAGGACCGCGGCGCAAACATAGTATGCGAGCTGCAGGAGGACAATCTGGGATGCGATGCGTGTGGGCGAGAGATCGGCGAGCGCACCGGGTCGTGGAGGGCGGCGTCGACGTGGCATGAATGCGCGGATGGTGCGCCCTGCCTTTATGACATGTGGTGCGGGGTTATGAAGTCTGTCTGGCTTCTGGTGTTGTTGAGATGTTGCCTGTTGACACTCATGCCGGCGCACCGTTTCCGATCGTCATAGCTCCGGCCGTGCCAAGGATCAACTGATTTCATTGCACCAAACAATTGCTCCCACCAACGACAGTACACTGTTGGAGCGTAATTTCAACTGCTGTTGGTAGTAAATGTAAGCATCACAAGCTCACTGTCATGATGCTACAGATGCGCTGGGACTCGTCACTAATGTTTGCGACAGAATCAACAGTCGCCTCCAACTTTCGGCCATCGCAAATAAATCACACAACACACACATCATTATGGCCTGGTTACCGTGGAGCTCCGGCTCGTCCGAAGAAGGAGGCGTCAAGAAGACTTCGGGTGGTGCATTCGAGAGCCCATCGAGAACAAACCGAAAGAAGTGCTACGAAGCACGCGATTCCTTCTTCGAGTGCCTCGACAAGAACAACATCCTGGACAGCATAAACACCAAGTCGGGGCGCGAGAAGGCTGAGACGTTCTGCTCGCAGTTTGACAAGGAGTTCGAAAAGAACTGCGCACACAGCTGGGTGAGTGGAATTGCTCTTCATGGACGAACGAATGTTGGACCCTTCACCTTGGATGGTTGAACCTCCATGACCGTGTCCAGCTCCGAACAAGGCTGCCCTGTCTGGGTTGTTTTACTGCAAGACTATTCACAGCCCTCGCCAGCGACTGTCTAGTAGACCGAGACTGACTGAACACGTACAGGTCGAGTACTTCAAGAAGCAACGAGTGGTCAACTACCAGAAGGAGCAGACGATCAAAAGACTAGAGTCACAGGGTGCAGACATCACCGCACCGCAACTACCTCTGCCAGGGCAGAAATAGAGTGCGATCCCAACGCTCATGACGATGTACAATATGTACGATATGTAGAATACACCAAGGCTATCTCCAAGAGGAGGGCCGTCGCAATCTCATCGCCGATATACCACAACCAGATGTACAAGATCGGCTACACGTGCCGGAGACCTCGTTGGGCATACATACAGTGATCTACACGCGTATCTTTGCACCGCTACCTACCCCTTGCAGTTGGTTACACCATCTTGTGACAGTATGGGTTTCCGTGGTCGTTCACTAACTGTCCAACACACGCAAAGTCGCCAACTAAACTCCGAACATGCACAGCAGCTATCAGCCGCTTCATCAAACGCTTGGCCATCCCTTGCTGCAAGTAGAAAGTGACAATAGCCCGCGTTATATCCGAGTTCACAGCCAGCGCAACCCAAGCCATCTACGCCTCCAATCACACGACCAACCTACTTTCTCTCCGAGCCTCGGGACAGCCACCAGCCAACGCACCAAGATGCCTAGCAGCTTCGATCGAGACTCCGCCGCATACATGCAGCATCTTTAGCCGCAGCATCGTCAAAATCCCAGATGACACTAATGCACCGGAGACCACATGCGCCCAACCTGCATGCAAGTGGAATTCGACACCAGACCAGGCCGCATGATGTTAGGTAGGTAGTCAGCAGCCGACCGACAGAACCCCGATCGAGTGTTTTGCTTTTTCCTACCAGTAAAAAAAAACCACAAACGGCGGCTACCGTATAGATACGGCGACGAGATACTGGGATCCCGGCCGCACACACACATGCAGCGCACGCCCCGCCCGGTAGTGGACAGAAGAAAAGTTACATGCATGCAAGACAAAGCAAGGCCAAGAGGACACGGTACCTTGCCTACTTACCCCGGTTCAGTCAGGTACACTGCACACTACCTACGCCCTTGCGTTGCCGCCTCCAACCTCCAGGGCGCAAAACGGTCCATTACACTTGTTTCATGCTCTCGAACGGGGGTTGTACAAAGCCGTTTGTAAGAGGGAAACCAGCGTGTGGAAATGCAGGGGTCAGCGCGACTGTATCGAGGATTGAGGGAGTGGGCAGATGGGATGGAGCGCCGAAACGCTAATTGACAGATAACCGAGATCTGGCGGGCTACTGCATGGTGACGTCATGAATTTGGGATGTGGCTTTCTCTCTGGGTTGGTGTTAGTTTGTGGGAATCAAGATAATGAAGGTGTCCGTGTGTTTTTATCTGTATAGTATCACATGTGTTGTATATTCATGGCTTCGTAAAACTTGCTTGGGTCGTGGTGACCAGCACCATCCAACTGCACACAGGCAGTGCGATAATCACACTCTCGCCTGGAACCGCACCGGGAAAATCGAACTAGGATCGAACTCGCGCCTAAACACTTCCAAATCACTTGGACACCCTTTCCCTGGCGATCCCACCATCGCACTATCAATCGCAAAGACAATATCCTGGAAGACGCCTTGGAACTCCTCGTCTTCGAACAGCAGCTTCCGCCACATGCGCGCGACTTCTGCCGCGGGGTTTTTGAAAATGGGTCCCAGGCCAAAGGCGCCCAGCACGAGGTTGCGATGGCCACAGTAGGATGCAATCCGTAGGACTGCGCGCATTTTTTCTTTCATGAGTTCTCGTTCTTGTGCAAATGAGTACTTTGTCCCGGACTCGTCGAGTTTGGGCCGCCGAACAGGCGCAACTGATATCACAGGAAGGGATTGGATTTCGGCAAAGGCTGCGTAGTCCTGATCTGGTCCGCCTCGGAAGACGACTGTTTGTCTTAGATTAGTTGCTGATGGTGAGTGGAGCAAATAAGTGATTGACTCACAAACTTCTGGTGAGTATATCCCCCCTCTCTGTGGTATTGGGTAGAAGTTCTCTTCCCTCCCTAGCTGTGTGTTCCACGGCATGGTGAGAGCATGTACGAGGTTGCTTCTTCTCGCAAAGCATTCCTCTGGCGCAATAAGACCTGATTCCCAATCTCCTCCTGCGCGCTTCTCGTTTGCTACGTTGACTACAGGTATCTTCTTGCAATGTGAGGTTGCTGCGCTCTGGTACCAGCCCAAAGCGTAGTTGACTGGGTCTCCCTCCATGACTGCTACTCTCGTCCGTTGTGTAGATCGACCTTCTGAACTAGCTCTTATTTGTGCAGCATCTGGGTATAAGTATGATGTTTTTGAGTCTTTGATGTAGTTTTTCCAGATGTACGGCATCCATACCCGTTTCGCCTCGGCTGCGATCTCCGAAGGTTTTGGTTTTGAAGGTGACATTGTAGACCAAAATATGTGTTGACAGTGAGTGTACGTATGTATGTATCTGCGAGTATGTTGATGTATAGATGTGTTCAATACATGTAACGATAGGATGGGCGCAGCCGACGTGTAAGAAAGAGTGGACGGACGGGTAGCAAGTACACAAATGACCTCCAAGTCCAGCTGGGGACAAGGGCAGTATAACACTACGGACCACCTCTTTCTCAAGGGCGTGTGATGGGAAGCACCTAAACATTAGCTTCAGATCGAGCCGCGAGTTGACCGGGGTCCTTTCGAACGCGTCTACGACGGATCTGGCAATAGGCTGTGTGAATCAAGCTTTGGCGTCTTTGTCTGAGCCGGGGTGTTAGATCTCGCGGGTAGTAGTTTGTACGCCACTGTGCAAAGCTGCACGCGGTAGAGGCTTGAGTCGTGTCCATCAGCAATTTAGGGAAGGCACAGGCTGCAGGGCTTTGAGACCTTGCGAACCGGATGCAACCGCATCTTGTAATACGTGACTCGCTCCCTGCTGCATGGAGACGACTGTCAAACCCGCTCAGCCGCCAGGCACTGACAGTTACAGGGCGCTCGCGTCGAGGTACAAGTTGACGGTTGGAGCAGGGATGCGTGTCGAGATCGATCGGCCAGACCTGGACGAGATCTGCGTATCGGTGTATGCAGCTTAGACGAGATCTGGTTCGAGCGGATGATGACAGGTGCTGACCCAGATGCCGCAGCAGAGAGATCCTGCACGAGATAGCGCTGCAGACGTAGCGTCGGCACTACGATCCAGCTGCAGGGTAAGAAATGCACTTGTTCTAGTTGGCCCCATGCGCTTTGTTGATGGCGACAGCTTCACCGCCAGCGTAGGCAGTATCACATCACAGTCAGGCAGCGAGCATATCCGTCAAAGCCGCTGCAACAACGGGCCCCCATACCGAGGCAATCTTGTGCACAGCGGACGGTGAACACAGAAACGGCGGTCGAGATCTCGTGGCGTTCTGTGACGCGCTTTTTCAGAGGGTGGGGCATGGAGAGCAATCTTCGGCCAATAGACACGAGAGGAACTACCAAGACGGAAGCTGTCTCCATCGGCTGCTGTGCCAGGGCATGAGATCTTGTGTAGCTCGAGTAGAGCCGTGGAAATTAGAGAGTGTTTCAGACATGGCTCGGGTCACACGATCGATGAGTGCCTGAAGAGTGCAGCAACGGCCTCTGCATTGTTTAGTTCGCGTCCGTGCACGGTTTCCCTTTTTGAAGTTTCGTCGACGACGTTTAGTGGTGTTGTGCTCTCACGCTCCACGGTAACACTACCCAGTGGTTGGTTGACTTTTGTCATTCGCGTAAATGAGCCTGCTGCTGCCCGTCCGAAGGAGCGCTCTCCGTCCTCAGGTGTTTCATCGACGTGCTGTTGCTGCTTGCACGCATGCATTGAGTCTTCGTCGTTCACGGCAGAGCTCGACCTTCTGCCCGACTAATATAGCTGAACTGCTAAGGCCAGCTTCCCCGCTTTCGTCCACTGCAACACAGGGGTCTCCAGAGGGTGATGCTCTTACTGTTCATGGCTACGTTCGGTCCGTGAGGAAGCAGAAGCGCATTGCCTTTGCGGCTATCGGCGATGGCTCAACCTTGCAGACAGTACAGGCTGTTCTATCTCCTCAACTAGCAGAAGAGTTAGTCTACCTATTAGATCATCGCCTGTAGATCGCTGACGAGATGATTCAACAGCCTTTCGACGGGTGCTGCTGTAACTGTGACCGGCAGATGGAAGCCGTCACCAGGTGGAAAGCAATCTCATGAACTCCAAGTCGACAATGTCCAGATACTAGGAGCTAACGATGCTACAACCTCTCCAATCCAGAAGAAGTACCAGTCGGCGGAATACCTTCGAACGGTACCTCACCTGCGGCCGCGTCTGCCTTTCAACGCTCTGCTTCTACGTTTGAGGTCCCTCGTCACCGCGCAGGTGACTAGCTACTTTGCCAAGAACGACTTCATCCAATGTCATCCTCCTATCATCACTTCTTCAGATTGCGAGGGTGCTGGAGAGGTCTTTGCTGTGGAGCCTGCCGCGTCTGAATCTACGCCAGCACCAGTCCCTGCCTTAACAAACCAATCAAAAAAGTTGCCCGAACCGTTCTTTGGCGCTCCAAAGTACTTGACAGTATCCAGCCAGCTTCATTTAGAGGCTTTGGCGCAGTCTGTTGACAAAGTATGGACACTTTCACCAACGTTCCGCGCCGAAAAGAGCGACACAGCTCGCCATCTTAGCGAGTTCTACATGCTGGAAGCTGAGGTGGCCTTTGTCGATGATCTTCAAAATGTCATGGACGTAGTTGAAAACATGCTACGCTCTGTTGCAACCGAACTACAATCTTCACATGTAGGCCAGGAGCTACTCGAGGCTCGGGCGCGAGATCATGGGGAGGACAGCACATCCTTGTCACGCGACACACTCGCACAACGGTGGCAGGGACTCGTTGATGGGCCTTGGCCACGCATCACATATGCTGAGGCGATACAACACTTGAAGGACGCTACAACATCAGGAAAGGTGCAGTTCGAGTTCTCTCCCGACCATAAAGATGGTCTCCAGACTGAGCACGAACGCTATCTTGCGGAACACGTTGGAAAGGGGGGACCTATCTTTGTCACTGACTACCCGCGATCCATGAAGCCTTTCTACATGTTACCGTCGACATCTTCTGATTTGGACAGGCATCCACAGTCGACCGTAGCGTGCTTCGATTTGCTCGTGCCTGAAATTTGCGAGTTGGTAGGTGGTTCGATGCGTGAACATCGATTGCCCGAGCTTCAGCAGTCTATGGTAGACCACGGCCTTCGACAAGCAGCTGACGGCGACGTGGAGGCGTCGGACGGGTCACTGCAGTGGTACCTTGACTTGAGGCGGTATGGCAGTGTGCCGCATGGAGGATTCGGTCTAGGTTTTGACCGCCTGCTGTGCTATCTGTCGGGTGTCCCAAACATCAGGGATATTGTTGCCTTTCCGAGATGGCATAAGAGGTGCGACTGTTGATGTGCGTCCCTTTGGTTGCGAGCTGTAAGGACCCGTGCCTTTGTGCGCTGAAGTGTAGGGCTGTACCCTGGTCTGAAATGATAGAGCCACCCACATGACGCAAGGCACCATGTGTCGCGATTGTAAATTAGTTTGTACAGTAAAAGCCCCCGTATAAGACAAATTGGATCACTTGACCAGTAATCGTAAAGCAGCTTCTTGTCATCCAATTCTGCGCCCAAGTTCGCCGGCCCGTGATGTGGTGGGGTTATCAGATGGTTTTCAGATTCTTTACGAAAACTAACTCTAACAGCACCACAACCTCTGAGACCCACAAAGTATGGTCGAATTAGATGGAACAATTCAAACATGCTAAGGGGGGATTATGAGAATAGCCACTGGCTATATTCAACATCGCCTGCTTGAGGAGCCTGTCGTGAGGCGTGGTGTTACAGGTGGAGATGGGTTTTGTCTTATCAGATCCAAATCCGCGCATTGTTCCCCTCATTCGGGCGGTTCTGTCCCCGAGAGCTATCGCAAGCGATGATGTATGATGCATGTCCGCGGCAACATTCCAATTACTTGCTGTCATCACGATGCGTGTGGCCGTGCAGTCGCAGAGAATGGATGAGAGGTTCAGTGAACAATCGATGCAAAAGACGTCAGCGATTTTAAGCCGTACATGTCCATGCTATTTTGCACCGTTGCGCAATGGCAATTGATATCGCCATGATCAACGCTCGGAGTTCGAGTTTGCCTAGGTACATAGTCCAGCGCGCACGGCCGTCATCATTTCTAACCCATGGCGCCTGGGCCAGTAGGACAAAAAAGTGTCAATCTCGAGCGGTCACCGTCCATCACCACAACCAGGCGCGCCTAATTCCACGCGATCGAAGCAACTGCTCTCGCCCGTCTCCATCACGACCCTTCAATCGCCAACCTGGAATCCACCGTTGTCACGCCCGGTCAGATCATGGGTGGCCATGATCGGCCAGCAGTCACTCCAGAGGAAGCAGAGCATGAGTACGGCTGTCTTTCGACCTTGCAAATCCGGTACTGGAATCGCTGACCTCTGTTCCAGCTATGAGGCGCTCCCACCCAACTTCTCGCTCGGCGCGAACATGCTGGCTGGCGCGTTCGCAGGTATTGCAGTACGCATCCGGAGCCGCCGCAACACAACCAAACCACGTCAGCTAACGGCGCGCCTCAGGAACACTCGGTCATGTACCCAGTCGACATGCTCAAGGTATGCGACTGTGTTGTAGTAGTCTGACAGTATGCTGATAGCCGGCCAGACGAGGATGCAAGTCATCAACCCGGGGCCGACAGCGACCTACCAGAACTCTATCGCCAATGCTCTCGTCACCGTCTCGAGGGTAGAAGGCTTCAGGTCGCTGTGGAAGGGACTCTCGAGTGTTATCTTGGGCGCTGGTGAATACTCCTGAGGCCGATATCGCTGCGGTATAGGACTGACGGCGACACAGGACCCGCGCATGCCGTCTACTTTGCATCTTATGAAGCCACAAAACATGCTCTTGGTGGAAACGAGGGAGAAAGTCACGAGCACCATCCCCTCGCTGCAGGTGCGCATGCCCCAGAACGATCAATGCCACTAGAGAGTGTTGCTAATCCAGCACAGCTGCTAGCGGTGCAGCCGCCACCATTACCAGCGACGCGCTGATGAACCCATTCGATGGTCTGTAGCACCGCACGCGTCGCATTGACAGAAACTAAATTCCGCAGTCATCAAACAACGTATGCAATTGCACGGGTCCATTTACAACTCGGTTAGCCACTGCGCTCGCGACGTCTTCCGTAATGAAGGCATTGGCGCGTTCTACGTCTCGTACCCCACAACACTCTGCATGACAGTTCCCTTTACGGCACTGCAGTTCATGTCGTACGAGTCGATATCGAAGGTCATGAACCCCACCGGCCGCTACGATCCATACACGCATTGCTTTGCAGGAGGTCTGGCTGGTGGTTTCGCGGCGGCGCTTACAACACCTCTTGATGTCATCAAGACTCTGCTGCAAACGCGAGGAAGCGCTCGCGATGCAGAGCTGAGGACTGTTTCTGGACTGGTTCAGGCAGCGAAGATTATTCACCACAGAGAAGGCTACAAGGGGTACTTCCGAGGCTTGAAGCCCAGAATCATCACCACCATGCCCAGCACCGCAATTTGCTGGTAGGTGCATTTTCGTCATTCTTTTACCGACACGAGGCTAATTCACGAGCAGGTCCGCATACGAGATGGCCAAGGCATTCTTTATTGCTCGCAGCACTAACCCCAACACCGCTTTATAACGACAAACTCTGGATGAAATGACATGCGCTTCTAACTCGCTAGCGCATGCTTCCTATAATGCGACGTACACACCCACTCGGTAGAGGATTTTCGACACTTTCGGTATAGAGCAGGCTACAAGAGCCGCACCGTGGAAGCTTGACGGGCAAGCGTAGCGGTCTTCACACTTCGTTGTATAGTCATAGAAGCTTTCCTGGCTTTGATATCTGGAAGGACCACATGGCGGCGTACGGGATTTTCGACGCTTATTTTTTGAGCGTTATGCAGTCAGCGCAGACATGTTTGTACCATATGAGGAATATAGCATCGGCGTCTTTCGTCAACTGGCACCATCGACTTGCTCGGTCTTGGGTCCGAAGAGACGAGGAGCGTAATCGATAAGTGGCCCCAGTGTAGATCTGAATGCGACCCGCACATGCCCTGTCCATCCTCCTCCGCAGCGTCGCTTGTACCCGCGAGACTGTGTTCAGATGATATGATGTGCGATGTGGCCTGATGTCTCTTGGTGCATGTGTGTCGGTGCATGTGGCTGAAATCTGAGCCCAAAAGAGGACACGCGTCGCGTGCTGCCGCAGCCCATTCAGCCTTGTGCTTGTGATGCCCCAGTGGTGGCCGCTACGTCACTGGCAAGCGCGAACATAGCCTGGCGCAATACGACACCAGTCTGAGCCGCAAACACACAATTTGTGGCATAGCACTGCAGCGTCCACTCCATACCGCATACCACATGTCATAATCTGCCACACGCCCATCATTCGCGCCCCCCACCATGCGCGCCAACACGACACAGAAGGCCTACGATGAGGCCTTCCTGGCTTGTTCGACGGCTGTCTACTTTGAGAGTCAGGTTGGTGTTCAAGACTAGATCAAGTCTGCAGCTTACTGACGTACGCCACTCAGCACAACGAGAAAGAAGCCCTGCGCTCGTGGAAGAGTGCGCTCGATCACATCTACTATCACAACGCCCGCCGCAACCCCACGACCTATCGCCCGGCGTCCGAGACAGAGAGAGCCCTGCTAGAATCGTTGCGGCAGCTGGAACTGCAATGCAAGGAGCGTGTCGATCTACTCGAAGCCCTAAAGAAGAGCAGAGAAGAGTCCAAGGAGAGTCTCTCGTCAGGTGCAGACGTCGAAGCCCCCATCCCGCCTCCGCATGGCGTACCCTTGGCTCCAGCCGACACGAACGCCTCATCAGAATGGCTTGGATTAGGATCTATACCACCCGTGCGACAAAGCGACCTTTCGAGACCACCACCGCTACCCACTCGTCCCTCGATGGCATCGCGAAAGAGCTCCGGAAACACTGCAACCCGGATCAACAGTCTCACACAGACGATGAGTACATCTACACTATCGCCGGCGCCGGAAGAGAAGAAGTCAAGAACGCCATCGCCTGAGAAGAAGGGCGGCAGGATGTTGAGGACGCTGAGACCGAATAAAGAGGGCAAGCCAGCGTCGAAGATGCCAAGCTCAATGAGATCTCGTCCTGATGCCTCCAAGGCCGCAACTCAGGCTTGGGGGTTCAAAACGGCGTCGAGTTCGAGCAGACCGAGCCTGAGTGTGCCAAAAGGAGCGACACCTCCAATCAATGCTTCCCCCAGGTCATCAATGGAGATGCCTGTCGCCACCCCACAGCCAGAAACACCGCTTGTGCAGCCTTCGTTGAACGACTCGCCTAAACCGCAAGCGCCGTTCTACTTTCAAACTCGCGAAGGATCCGCGTCCAACGCCTATTCAGTCCCAGCGCCAAGGCTTGAGAGCGATATTGAGAAGCCCAAGCCAGTTTCCATTCCTAGGAAAGCCGCTCCTCCGCCGCCGCCGATACCCCAAAAGCCAGCCGAACTAGGTCGGACACCGTCGTCGCAACTTACAGCTCTCCCTCCATTGCCAGCGTTCCCCTCATACCGGAAAGAATACCCTCCAGCGCAATTAGACCCTCGATTACTCGCAGCATCAGCAGCAGCGCGTTCGTACAGCGATCTAGGGTCAACAAAGTACGGGTCAAAGGAAGTCGACACCACGCGTAGACCGTCAGCTGCTCCGCCAACACCCAGCAACATCAGTCGAACACGGAACGTACGAAGACAAGACTCTCCCGAGCCAGTCCCACTTGCAGAGGACGGCTTCGATGACGAACCTCAGCGACCGCCCCATCGGAAAACGAGGAAACGCGGAGACTCGATGCGAGCAGACCTGCCTCCTAATCCGACTGCAGAATTCGGTGAAAGTGGTGAAGCAAACGAGGAACCCGACGAGTGGAAGAAGAAAACTGACGAGATACTAAAGAACCTCCCTCGAGGTGTTGACAAGCAGTCGGCTCAGAGCATTCTCAATGAGATTGTCATACAAGGAGACGAAGTACATTGGGACGACGTGGCTGGCTTGGAAATCGCCAAGTCCGCGCTTAAAGAGACTGTAGTGTACCCCTTCCTTCGGCCAGATCTATTCATGGGGTTACGAGAGCCCGCCAGAGGTATGCTATTATTCGGCCCCCCTGGAACTGGTAAAACCATGTTGGCAAGGGCTGTGGCTACTGAATCGAAGTCGACCTTCTTCGCTATCTCCGCCAGCAGCTTGACTTCAAAGTTTTTGGGTGAATCCGAAAAGCTTGTGAGAGCGCTCTTCCAACTCGCCAAAATCATGGCTCCTTCTATCATCTTTGTTGACGAGATCGACTCCCTGCTATCCTCGAGAGGAGGCTCTTCTGAGCACGAAGCCACACGACGCATCAAGACCGAGTTTCTCATCCAGTGGTCTGACCTGCAGAAAGCAGCTGCGGGGAGGGAAACGAGCGAGAAGGACAAAGAGAAGGGCGATGCGACGCGTGTCCTCGTACTTGCAGCAACGAATCTACCCTGGGCGATTGACGAAGCAGCGCGACGAAGATTCGTGAGAAGGCAGTATATTCCTTTGCCCGAGGATTTTGTCAGGAAGCAGCAGGTGAAAACGCTGTTGAGCCACCAGAAACACGACCTGAGCGACAAAGACCTTGACCGCCTCGTCTCGCTCACCGACGGTAAGCACATGGTATCCTACAGATGTGGTTGCACATCTTGTTGAGAGGCTCTCGCTAATGCAGACACAGGTTTCTCTGGATCCGACATCACTGCGCTTGCAAAGGACGCTGCGATGGGCCCGTTGCGCTCGCTCGGAGAGAGTTTGCTCACCATGACAATGGACGAGATACGGCCTATGCGTTTCCAAGATTTCCAGGCGAGCTTGCGTACAATTAGACCATCTGTTAGTAAACAAGGGCTGAAGGAGTTCGAAGATTGGGCCAGAGAGTTTGGAGAGCGAGGTGGATAGTTGCGCAAGCAGGTTACTGTGCATGCTCTACTGCTTGATGCAACACTCACATGCATATAGCATACTTTTAATTGATCTAGTTTGCGGCGACATGCAGGTTGTTGAAGATTACCCCACCTGCCGTGTTGACGGTCGCTCTTTCCTTCAAGTCAACCTTCCGCCCTCAGTCTCTCGACATAGTGTCTCCGACATACCTGTGACCATCAAACTGTTACAGGCCTCTTGTCTCACCTTACTACAACAAATCTCGCACACTACAGTCATAATGGCACCACGCAAGAAGACAGAGAAAGAAGAGAAAGCCACCGGCGCCGAAGGTTCAGACATGATCCTGACTTATCTGCGTACTCCTCACTCTACCTCACCTCACACGCAACCTGCAAGCTGACCTCCGCAGGCAGACAGAACCGCCCGTATTCTGCGATTGAGGTCTCCACCAATCTGTCCAACAAAGTCTCAAAAGGTCGATTGTGCATCTGCTGTTCATGGGTTGACGACTGACGATCTACTAGCTGCTGCAGCGAAGTTCTTGAAGGATCTCCACGAGCAGAAACAGATCGAGGGTCGTCCTGCTGGTGAGTGTGGATGCGTGGCTTGTTTTGTGGGTAGTGAGTTGATTTGAAGCAGGCAAGCAGATTGTGTATCATGCTCTTCAGGTATGTCTTATCGTGTCTTACTACAAGCCGTCACTTCTTGTCCGGCTTCGCTATACTATAGCTACGACTAGCCTGCGACTACTGACGTCTTTCAAGAACCCAAAAGACGCCATCTCATCCGACCAACTCGCCGCCCTTGACGACCAAATTGCCGACCTAAAAACCCGCACCACCGATCTTCAAACCCTCGCCAAAACGCTCCGCAGCACACTCACCTCCCTAAACAGCACCCTCAGCACCGCCGACCTGCTCTCCAGCATCTCTTCTCTTGAGCTAGAGAAAAGCGAGATCCTCACCCGCCTCGAGAGTCTGAAGGCCGGACACGCAAGGAAGATCACGGCTGAGGAGAGGGAGAAAGTAGAGCAGGAGTGGAAGGCGATGAGGAGCGTGGCGATGAGAAGGGAGGCTATTGCGAAGATGTTTTGGGGCATGGTGGAGGATGGTATGCAGGATCGAGAGAGGTGTGCTGAGTTAAGGGAGGGGTGGGGATTGGATGAGTGAGGCTGAAGTACTCGAATGGCTGAGCAATCGTATCAGTGAGAACACTGGGGGGAGTGTTGGAGGCGCAAAGATGTGACTGCAATTTGGCTCATCTAGCGCATGTGTTATTGCAGCAGCGGGATCTTTAGATGTGTAACACCATAGTGGCAATTAAACTTTACTCACGCTCGAGTGTCTACACAGACGTCCTCTTGTGGCTGTAAATGCTCTTTGGTTCATTTGAGCATTCTATTGTGAGTTTGGGACATCTGCACGTGGAACCCAAATTTTGGGAGCAACAATTGCGTTGCCAGCACCAACACCAGCACTAGCACTTACTTCAGCACTACTAGTGCACTGGCACTGACACTGGCATACTATGGTATCCTGGACCTAAATCTGCATGATGTGGCGTGGCATGGTGGTTAAAACCCCGCGGATCATCCTTGTTAAAACTCGCGAGTTGTTGTTGGCGCGTACCGGCAGCCGGTAAACCAGCAAAGAAAAGTGAGTAGAGGCTGCAGGCACCCGGCGCGCCATGCCATGCTATGCCAGACGCGAACCAGATAACGACAATGACATGACCATGGCGGGTGTGGGTTCTTAGGCGTGCAGCAGCCCTCGCTTCCTTTCCCTCTTTCTTTCTTTCTTTTTCTTGGCCAAGCGACATCTTCTTTCTCGCCTGCTTCTCTCTGCAGTGTGTACAGACTACAAACTACAAACAGCCATGCAGCGCGAAAGTTCCAGACCAAACACGTCCGAGCGCAACTGATTACAACGTTAGCCCTTTTTCGCGGAAATGATGCGCGTGTCTTTCGTCCCCCCAGCCCTGGACAGGGATTCTCGCTGCAACAGTGCACACGCAACACGATTGTCTTGGGCCGAGACGGTCTCTAACCCATGATCGTCGCAGGGGATCGGTCCAACTCAGCCTGCCTTGGAATCTTACGACGCTCTCTCTCCTTTCGCGTCGTCTGACTGATTGACTGACTTGATAGCGTGACAGCTCTGGGGTTACCCTCGTTCGTTTGTAGTGGGTTTATCTTGTTCGTGTTTGTTTGTTGACCTGCGACTGCGCTACGCTACGCTACGCTGCCAGCTGCCTGTAGTTTGCGACAACGAGACTTGCGATAATTGGTGATCATCCGTACCTGGGTGGAAGATCGATCGCACGTACGACGAACGACACAACACAAGACGCTCTGTGTGTGAGAACCGACGGACGAACAATCGATAGCTTGCGCAACGATACTGTGGACGAGACGGAACTGAACGGAATTGGATAGGGTGCGACGCGACGACGACGACGACTTTGTTGGGTACAAATACAGTCAGAGAAGACTATTGCAAGGAGACATAGAAAGTGGAAATGGAGGAACAAGATCGTATCACGATTACCATCTGTGGCGATGGAGGTTGCGGTATGTGGTTTTCTGTCCCTGCTCTGCTGGAAGGGCACATTTGGAGAGAGAGACAGAGTACTGACAAGGTTGTAGGAAAGAGCTCTATTACGTTGAGGCTGGTCAGGTCGGAGTGGACTTCCGAGTACGTCTTTACACTCACCCACGCTCTATGCTCGCTTCGCTCGCTGCGCTCACCCAGCTAACACACCCAGCTACGACCCCACAATTGAAGACTCGTACTCGGTCACGCGCGCCGTCGACGGCCACTCGTACTACCTGATGCTGACCGACACGGCGGGACAAGAAGAATACCGCGGTCTGTGGGCCGCCTCCAACCTACAATCCGATGCCTTCCTCCTCGTCTACGACATCACCTCGGCCCCGTCCCTCCCCGCCCTCGACTACTTCATGGAAATGATCGCCATGGAATCCGAACACCGCATCGACTCGCACCGCCCGCCGCCCGTCAAGATCGTCGCGGGGAATAAATGCGATCTACCCGCGCAACGCCAGATTGACGCCAAAACAGGACTTGAGTGGGCGAGAAAACATGGCTGTGGGTTTATGGAGACGAGTGCAAGGGAGATGGTGAACATTGAGGAGACGTTTGCGCTGTTGGTACGCCGGGTGGTCGAGGCGAGGGTGAATGCGGGGAGAGGCGGCGCGGGCCATGAGGGGAAGATGGGGTTCCCCACGACGCCCAAGTTGTCGGCGCAGGGGGAAAAGGCCGGCAGGGTGGGAGATG
>JAPEUT010000257.1:0-41024 GCA_027946375.1 Neodidymelliopsis sp. IMI 364377
GGGTGGGGGTTGGAGAGGTGGAAGTACCGGTACGCGGATGCCTTTGGTGTGGCCTTGGGGTACACCGTTGACGTGAAGTTGGGTGAAGATTGTGTGTGCTGAGGCGGTGGTGAGCAAGGTGGTGGTTAGGAGTTGGAGTTTCATTTTTGCGCGAGTCAAGTGGCGATGCTGGGCCAGTGGTTTACGCTTTTGTGTTGGTGCATGCCTCTATATGGATTGATACTTGTATACACAACCTCCAACCCACCGCATTGGGAACGGACATGCCGGCAGTCGCTCTCCCAGCTATAGCAGCACAGTCAGGCGGGGCTTGAGGTGAAAAAGTCGCATGACTACGCTGTTAATAAATGCTCATAGTATACAATATAACGAGGACGTATTCCAGGCATTGCTCTTCCGCCACTTCGTCTGTATACACTTTCCGGAGATAGTGGAAAGCGACACCCAGTCTTCCACGACCTTGACAAACCCATGGAGCGCATACAACTCAATACTGAGGATGCGATTCTCGACCTTCAGGCCAGCTGACATGCGTTCTGAAGGATTGGGTTTTGTCATGTGCGACAGACATCATGTCCAGAACGAGTACGTATAGATTGAGCAGTGGCCACCGGCTTCGAATATGGAAGTACTCTCGCTGTATGCAGTCTGGGCGGCGCATTTGTGGCGGTTTGTGCCGGTGGTTGATGAGTGGTCGAGGGATAATTGCAGGGCCAGTGTACGACCGAGACTGGATGAAAAGAATGGAACCGAGAGAAATCACAATCTATTATATTGCCTTCTATTGCTGTTAAAGTCGTTTCACGCCAACACCCAAGCCATTGGCAAGCAAGCGCTGGGGCCGCATGGAGTAGATGATTCAGAGTTGGGGCTGACGCTCGCTGCAAGGACAATGCCGGTATAGCGCATGGCGGGGTGAGAAATTCCACACGGATATCGGTATGCAGGAAGTGTGTTTGAGAACGTCTCTGATGAACGACTGCCTCTCCCCCTTTGCGGCATGTAAGCGAGTCTGGGGCAGCCCGATTCGGACTAGCTGGCTTGGTCGCCAGGGATGCCGGCAGATGGGCCTTGCATCCCGTCATTCATCAATTTATATCAATCAAGTCACCTCGTGGACATTGCGCTCACAGATTAAACAACAGCCTCGAATCTCTACCCGGGTCTTTTGATGCTGCATTGTCCAATCACGCGCTGGAGAATGATCATCACGCCGTTGGCTTCGGGGCACTTCATTCATCCAAGGACGCATCTTACTGCAGAAGCCGTACCTGGCATGGCGCTTCGTGGGAATATCGAGTCTTGGCCGATTGGCTGTGTGGCTATGTCGTGTGTGAGCCTTGACATAGTCAGTGCAGAGAGAGGCATGTATAAGATGGCACTACCACATCTGTTTCGAAACTCAAGCTCGCTGTCTATTTCGCTGGCGACTTCGACTGATCGATCCCTTCACCATTCGCTGGACGTTACTTCACAATGAAGGTCACTACGTTTTTCAAGGCGGCATCGCTGCTGTCCTCTCTCTTTGCCTCGTCCGTCGATGCCCAGGCAGCCAGTTTCACACATGCTAAGACTGGCATCACATTCTACAAACAGACCATACCCGAGGCTCAAACTACTGGTGGCTTTGAATGGGGGTTTGCCCTGCCGGCGACTGCGGGCGGAACTAACGATGAGTACATTGGTTACATGGTCAGTTTTGCCGCTGTCAGATGCGACTTATCAGTGTACTAACTCTCACCAGAAAGGTTCTCTGAGTACTGGCAGGAAAGGTTACTCGGGTATCAGTCACATGGGAGCCATGCCCAATGCTCTTCTCCTTGTTGCCTGGCCAGATGCCAACGCTGTCAAGACTGCATTCACCTTTGCACCGTAAGTGTGTTGGCGAATTTCAAATACATCGCTGACTTTGTGCAGCGGCTATGTACAGCCAGATCCCTACACAGGGAATGCTACATTAACCCAGCTTTACGCGTCAGTCACTGATACCAGTTTCGAATTGGTCTACCGTTGCCGATGGTGCTGGGTTTGGAACCAGAACGGTGCAACGGGCTCCCAGCTGCCAACTGGGGATGTCCAGGTCATAGGATGGGCCCAGAACAACGACGTCTATGACCCAGCCGGTGTCGTGCAACACAACAACGGACAGTCCATCTTTGGTATCAGTGTTGCGCCTGCTAGGAACGCAAAATACGACCAATGGGCCAACCCAACTGGCGGTAGCACAACCATTGCTACAGCAACCCCAACTCCCACCACACCGACCGGACCCAAGGCTTGCACCGGTTCTGCTGCTCCTACTGGCTCATACGACTACATCATCGTCGGGGGTGGTGCTGGAGGCATTCCAGTGGCCGACAAGCTCTCAGAGTCTGGCAAGAAGGTTCTGCTCATCGAGAAGGGTCCACCATCTCTGGGACGCTTTGGCGGTACCATGGGCCCTGCTTGGCTCAAGGGAACTGGTCTTACTCGATTCGATGTACCGGGTCTTTGCAACCAGATCTGGGTCGACTCTGCCGGTGTCGCCTGCACTGATACCGATCAGATGGCTGGCTGTGTTCTTGGTGGAGGTGCTGCCGTCAACGCTGCGCTTTGGTGGAAGCCGAACAGTGTTGACTGGGACTCCAGCTTCCCGAACGGCTGGAAGGCTAACGACATGAGCGCTGCTGTTGGACGTGTCTTCCAGCGCATTGTTGGTACCGACACACCATCGTCAGACGGCAAGCTCTACAAGCAAGAAGGTTACGATGTCCTATCGGGAGCGCTCGGGGCTGATGGCTGGACCAACATTGTTGCCAACAACAAACCCAACGAGAAGCACCGTGTATACAGCCACACTCCTTACATGTATGAGAATGGACAGAGACAGGGTCCCCTGGGCACATACCTCGTGACTGCCCTGAAGAGGTCGAACTTCAAGCTTTGGACCAACACTGCCGTAAAGCGTGTCATTCGAACAGGCGGAAAGGCGACTGGTGTCGAGCTTGAGGGAGGAGCTGGTGGCTACTGTGGTAACGTGACGCTCAACGCCGGTGGACGAGTCATTCTCTCTGCCGGTACTTTCGGCTCAGCCAAGCTTCTCTTCCGCAGTGGTATTGGACCAAAGGACCAACTCAACATTGTCAAGGGCAGTGCTCAGGACGGTAAAACCTTCATTCCCGAGGCTTCATGGATCAACCTGCCTGTTGGTCAGAACTTGAACGACCACGTCAACACTGATCTCGTCATCAAGCACAAGAACATCTCGTTCTACGACTTCTACCAGGCGTGGAGCAACCCCATCCAGGCTGACAAGGATGCGTACCTCAACAAGCGTGCTGGAATCCTGACTCAATCCGCTCCCAACATCGGTCCCATGGCGTGGGAGGTCATCAAGGGAACTGACAACATCGACCGCCAATTCCAATGGACTGCTCGTGTTGAAGGCCCCGGTGCCAACGACACCAACCACATGACTATCAGTAACTACCTAGGTCGCGGCTCAACTTCCCGTGGTGTTGCTTCCATTAACGGCGCTCTTACTATGCAGGTCACAACCCCGCCGTACCTTCGGGACCAGGCAGACACCGATGCTGTTGTTGCTAGTTTGAAGAGCATGGTCAAGGCTATTCAGAGAAACCCTCAGATTGAAATCCAAGTCCCACCGTCCGGCACTACAGTAGAAGCATACGTAGCTAGTGTAAGTCCAAGCATGTCCCCTGACAAGACAACAACTAATATTATTACAGCTACCAAAGACTCCCAGTGCTCGTCGCGCCAACCATTGGATCGGCACGAACAAGATCGGGTCCGACAGTGGATTGACAGGTGGGTCTTCGGTCGTAGACCTGAACACCAAGGTGTACGGAACCGACAACATCCACGTTGTTGATGCCTCAATCTTCCCTGCGTAAGTGTAGTCTTTCTGTGGATACACGAACACCAACTAATGTATAACAGCCACATTACTACCAACCCAACTTCCTACATCGTCGCGGTTGCGGAACAAGCTGCAGCTAAGATTCTTGCGCTCAAGTGAGGAGTGACTTTATGACAGGGTTATGACAAACCACCTTCATTGTATCTATTTATTAGCTGTGTAGCATACTACAACCTTTACATCTTCATGCTGTGTCTCGTTCGTGATTTCCATGGCACTCATCACTTCCATTGAACTGTATGCAGTTGCTCTTTCCACCTCAAATGTTTGTCACTGTCCGCGCTTTGTCACGATGGCAACGACCACGTACAATTTACTTTCACACCCATTCAACCACGAACAAATATTCTTCGCCACCCTCTCTATCATCCAATAACCACATATCAACAACCATTCATTCGCTACCGCATCCCCAACAATGCCCTCCCTCAGAAACTGGCACGCAGTCCAAGCCATCCATTCCGTATTCAACAACCTCCGTACCCGCTACCACCACCCTCCGCACCGCCTTCCTTCACCCACCGAACCCATCGTTCTAAACGCACACACACTACTCTGGACCATGCCAACCCCAGCCACTCTCCACGCCGCCTTACAACCCTTCCTCGCAAACGATCTACTCCACTCCCCCATCGCAGAGCGAGCCGGGATTTGCTTCTGCGCGTTCGCATCGCGCTATATACAGAAAGCCGTTGAATCCGTCGATGTCGAGAGGGATTGTCCGAGGGATATCCCGCATCTGGTCGAGGTGCTACGGCTAGTGTTCACGCGGCGGATAGTCGGTTTGATGGAAGAGGAACTCCTTGCTGTTGCGAGTGTGACGAGTTTGGACTCGATGAACGAGTATGTTACCGAGGAGACGTTCATGAGACATATGAGTGGAAGGTTGGAGACGTTTGTGAATCCTGATTGGGTTTCTGAGGATGAGTCGGAGGGCACTAAGGTTGTACTTGGTTCGGAGAGTCAGGGTGAGAGGTATGTACGCAGGGTTTGGGCACGAATTGAGGGAGCTGGAAGGCGGTTGCGTAGTGTTATGTGGCAGAGGCGCGAGAGGGAAGTTGAGGGGAGGGATTCGAGAGAGGTGCTGCTTACGCATGTATCGCGTCCGTTGTAGAATAATCGATTAGGCATATCAACTTATTTTGTGCCGATGATTCGTCAAGAAGATGGATTCATGTTTACCAAAGTGTGATGGCCTTCAGCAAGAACGTATACGCACACATCTATACCACACACTCTTATCCTCACACCCACCAGAGCCTCTATCGCTCAATGCCACAATCCAAAGAGACCAAATGTCTCTTTATGAAACGGTAAACATTTAGTATAATCATCCTCGCACACTCTCACTCCTCCGTTTGATCTCACGACACATTAACCCAGCCAGCTATCATCAAACAGCAAGCGAACATGTTAGAATCAGGAGATTATGCTGAAGAGAACCCTGAGACGAGAGGACGCGAAGCATGACGATATCAGTGCCCTACAAGCGTGAAAGCAATACTAGGAGGCGAGAGTATCAACATTACGATGATGCGATTTACATGCCAAGTCGGCAGAATTTAAAACTATGTTTATGTACATGTATACGCCTTTTTAAGTATTGACAATGATTCTCAGACACCGTTGACCAACGCTCTACGAGCAAGATATTTGCAAAATATAACACAATCGCTTCGATAGTCATAGCTATCGCAACATATAACTCAAGTCTGGCAGCCCACTCAGGATACTGCTAATGATCTGGTCCTCCTCCGCCTTGCGTCGCTGAACAGAGCTGGTAGCGCCAGTCAGTGGCTGGGGCGCTGGCGGTGTAGTATCGCGGGGTGGAGAGCGCGAAAATAGCTTTGCAGGGGGTGGTGTAGATGTTGGTGCTGGGGTATTGAAAAAGGAGAATGGATCAGATGGGTCGTGTGTCTGAGAAGAGGGCTGTGGTGCTGTGGCCGGCAACGCGGACTCGAAGAATGAAAAGTCGGCGTCTGCCCAAGAGTCTGTGCTCGCTTTTATATGTGCCTCTTCTTGTGCTTTTGAAGGGTCGTTATCTGACGCAATCAAAGACTCAGGGTCTTCAGCTTCCACAATCAATGCAGCTGGTTCCGCTGTTGCGAATGCAGAGGACTCATCGAGCCCTTCAAGTTGTGCATCACTGCCAGGAATGTCACCAACTGTGGCAGGTTCCGGGCTTGTTGACAAGGGCACTTCATTCTTGGGCTTCTTGTCGGGAGTTGAGTGGACGGACCGGTTCGCTGGCTTCAACATTCCCGGACCAATTGGACCCTCCTCGGCGTGGAGTGGGACAAAAGTGTTGGCCTTAAAGAGCGCTGACGTTGGTGAAATGGTGCTCCGCAACCGTACGATTGGTAAAGCGAACATGGTTTCGGCTGGTTCAGTGTGCACTGGATGATCTTTTTGCAAGCTCGGTTTGCTCAGTACTGCAGAGGCAGAGTCGCTAGGTGACGCAGGCTCTGGGAATGGGTCCAGTATGCTTGAAGTTGGAAACGTTGGGGTCTGTACCATCTCACCCCACTCATCATCATCGTCAATAGGAGCGTCGGCAATCGCAGTGGCAGGAACAGGAGGAGTGTCGAAGTTGAGATCGGCCCAGGAGTTTGACACCTTAGCAGAAGGCCGTGATATAGGAGACGAGTGGCTTGGTACAGCAGTCGTTTCAGGCAATGCATGTGACACGGTTGCTGTTCGCTTGTGTATCGATTGATCTGCTTTGCGTGGTGTTAGATCTACAGAGGCAGCACGGCCTTCTTGTCTTTGCACCTTGGTCACAGCAGGATTTTTGAGGGTCAAGGGTGTGGAGGTCGAACGCTGCGCCGGACTCTCCAACTTCCACGGATCGCCGGATGCTGAAGAGCTCCAATCGAATGCTACTGGCTTACCTGTAGCCAAAGGGGGAAGACTTTGTCTTACAGGCAAAGCAGTCTTCGTGGTAGGCATGGATGACTGTGTACGAGAATGGCCAAAAGGTGTCTTAGTCTCCACGGGCGCAGGAGAATCCCAGTAAAACGAAGCTCTTGCACCTGGGCCATTTCCTGAGATGCGATCTTCACGAGCCCACCTTCCAACAGTCTTGTTTACCTCAGTTCGGACATGAGAGTTGGTCCAATTAACGCGAATGTAGTTGTCATCATTATCGCCATGATTGAATTCACGCATCGTCTGTTTCCGCGTTAACCTGTACCAGGCTTTGCGGGCAAATGTAGTGTGAATTGGATCGCCTGAAGCTTCAGATGGCTCGAATGACTCTTCAGTCGAAGGGAACAGCTGGGCTATGAGAGTGGTGTCGCAGGCGAACGCGGTTTGTTGTGTAGAAGACAGTGTCGATATTGACGTATCCACATCCTGCGATACCGGTTCAGGCGCCTCATCTGCCTCTGGATCCTTAGACGAGTGTGTAGGGACTGGTGATGTACTTCGAGATTCGCTTGCTTGTACTGCAGAAACTTCAGAACTTGACGATTCATCGTCTTCGTCTCGTTGTGGCTCCACCACTGTATCTGCAACAGTCGCCACCAAGTCTTTGTCGAAGACCGCTGTCTCTTCTTCGATAGTGGCATCTTCCGTTATGCTTCCAGAAATTCGTTCGTCTTCGATCGAAGTGCGCGGCGATTCGACAGGTAGCTCATTGCGGCTTGCTTCGGAGGGCGATGAGGAAGACCGTACAGACGATTCGACATCTGGGTGCGACTGATGGGTAGACTCTTGACTGGTTTCTTCTTCAGGGGGTGCATTTAGCTGCGCAACTGTCGTTGTGTCCGAGAGTTCCGAATCCACAGTTTCCAGATGTTCTCGCGCAGGCGAGGCGGGTGCTGACCAACGTTCTTCGGCATAGCTTGAGTTCACTTCAGGCAACGGGGAGCCCCAACCTTCACTACTTTGATCCTTCTTGTCGACTGCTGAAGGCTCCTCTTCCGTCAATTCCGTCAAGGCCGCGGTTCCTGTGCCGACTCTCGGTGAGGTCGCCCAATCACCGAACCCATCATCGTCGTTGTTTCCCCAACCTGCGTCGTCCACGAATCCATTCAGGGGTACTGGCGCGAATGTGAATGCCGGCGGCAGCGGTGACGTTACCGCGTTCTTTGTCGGAGATTTGTCGCTGGCATTGTCGGCCCAAGGGTCGCCCCAATGATCCATGTTCGGGCTACCGTGTCAGGCTTCATAGTGAGCAGCTTCTGCTAGAGAAGCATTCCTCACTGCGAGGTATAGGATGGGCCGGGTGATTAGGTGTTTACGTTGCGATCAGTGACGCCTGGCGCGCTGGCGGAGCACGCGGAGTTCATTCCTGCCAAGCATTTGTCTAGCGGCTCTCTACCTTCCGGATAAATCACACCTGAACCGTCTCATGTCTGAGACCCTTGTGACATGGCACACTACACAATCATGATATTCTTACACCCTCAACTCGACTCTACAATGTTCAGTCTCGATCCGTAGAACTGGATATCGTAGTCACACAGTGTTGTGCGCTCTACATGGTGCTTGAACGTTCTAGTGCACAGTACGATCATTGTTCGACTTTCACAAATATCAATTGTTCCAACATTGCTCTGTTTGACATTTGTCTCTGAAGCAAGATCTTGACTTATCTCAACAACCACAATAAGCTACAATTGATCTGCTGACTAACACATCACACAACACCGACGACGATGCCCAAAAACCACAAGTTATTACTCAACATACCAAAGTCACCTTCCACTCCACTGGGCACCACTCCGTCTTCTCAAACTGACATGAACCATACTAACTATGTAGATCTAGTTCGTAACTTGCGCAATCCTGTGACCGCTGGTCCAATCAACACTTGGATGATGACTGGCCGACTTATGGACCACTGCACGTGTCAGAACGGAAGGCGATCACAACGACCAACGCCACAACGACAAGATTCACAAGTAGATGCAGAAACGTATGATTGCTTCTTCGGTGAAGACACCAGCGGCTCCCCAGAGGTAACCACAAAAGCTTGCAAGGACTTCTCTGATGAAGACATGGACAGCATCTCAGAGGTGACTGCAGAAGCTTACAAGGATTTTTTCGACCAAAACATGAGCGGCTCTCTGAGTGGCTCTATGAGCAGCTACATGTCTGCGGAGAAGATGCAAGAACTGCCAGAGATAATTGTTTTTGCGGAATCACTCGAGATTCATGGCTTCTCACCGAACCAGAAGCCGTACGCGTACCCACCAGAAATTTATACTGAAGACCATTCTGACGATGAGTATCTGTCCCTGTTTGCATCCTTTCAGGATGTCGCTGAATCGTAGGGCGGTGAGGATAGAAGGACGTTTGAACCAACCAAGTAGTTGAAATGGTAAAGTATTATAAATGGCGATTTGTGGTATCTGGCAAAGTGCATCATGTCATTGAACAAGCAAAACATTCCAAACCTCAGAAATATCTCACGACATCATCTGAGCCCTTCAAGCGAGCCAAACTCTCGTCCTCTCGCAGTCCTCAATAACAGCTTGCCGATGCATCTCACTCCTCGGCACAAAATCAACATCAAAAGACTCAGACCCAATGGCAAGTCCCCCATGAAACCCCGTTTCAATACTCATATCCAGCGGCTCACTGGCCACAACATCAAAAGCCCATACCAGCTTTGCGGCCAACATCAGAAAGGTATCCTGAGCGAACAGATCACCAGGACACTGGCGACGGCCGCCGCCGAAGACATACGATGTCTTGCGACCTTCGGCGTGAGATTTCTCCACGGTTTCAGTGCTTCCATAAGGATTAAGCAGATAGCGGTCCGGGTTGAACATCTCAGGTGACTCATAGAGGTCGGGGTCATGCGAGATGCCCCAAGTGTTTTGGAGTACTACCGTCCCTTTGGGTAGATGCCAACCGCGAAATGTGTCGTCTGCATCTAAGACGCGAGGCAGATTGACACCGACTGCGGGTCGCCAGCGCAGTATCTGTAGGAGTAATAGTCAGTTCATACGGCGCTGATCCTGTCTTCGTGGAATAGAGGCTTACCTCGAACCAGCATGCTCTGAGGTACTGCAACTTGTCCAGATCTTGGGGCTGAGGAGGTCGTTGGGATCCACAGAGAGTATCGACTTCGGTTTGCGCTCGCTTTAGGATCTCTGGGTACGCGCCCAGAATCTTAATGAATGTCAGGGCTGTGGAGTAGGTAGTGTCAACAGCAGCGTCCAGTAGGGATCCTCCAAAGTATGCCAGCTGATCGTTGCTGAACCCTCCTTTGTCGGCCTGTTGTCGGATAAGTGAGGCCATCAACGATTCATAGGGCGCTGGTCTATGATCTACTCTGGCCATGTCGGTTTTTGTTTCTTCTTTGGCCGTGTCCAGCATCATGTAGTACCACGCTCTTTGCTTTGTTCGCAAATCTTTTGCGCCTTCCTTCCACTTCGCAAAACGGTTCGGCATATACTTCAAAATAGGGAACATTTCCACGGGCGGCGCTAATCCTGGAGTCAGAAATTCCAGCCAATTCTTCTGGTTGTCGTAAAAAAGCTTAGACAGGTCATCATCTACCTGAGCGCCTCGGTGACCACATATGGCGGTCATGGGTGTGCCTAGACCCCAATTACGAAGATAGGTATGAAACTTTGTTGGCGTAGAAGCTAGATTGTACATGAGGAATGCCGCAGCGGCATCTTGCAGAGGAGCGACTTGTTCAGCATTGCCAGGCCCAAGTAGAGATCTGATCGCTGTCCGACACTGTTTGTGGTATCCATCCATTGGCGTAAACAACAAATGTTGAGAGTCTTGAACGATGTGCTCTCGCACGATGTAGTCATTCGGTCTTCCGGAGTATATCGATCCTCGCTTCTCGAGCAACTCTCGACAGACATCAGGACTGTTGAGAACCACGATATTGCTTGGCCCAGCTTTAAGCCCGACAATGTCGCCATAGTCCTTACGCAGTTCAGTGAACTTGAGAAACGGTTTGGACGACGCGAATTGGTGTACGTTTCCAATGAACGGCAAGGCTGGCGGTCCTGGTGGGAAGTTTTTGGGTCGGAGCGAGAGCAGTGAAAACTGCGCAATGGAAAAAACTATGTAGACTATAGAAAGACCAACAAGGATACGCAGGAGGGAGTCCATGTCGTCGAACATGTTGGTTTCGATGTTGTTGTTAGATTCCTGGTTTGAAAGAGAGCCAACAATGAATGCCTACATCCTACGAGCGGGGTACGTGGCAGCGCATATTGCGCCTATATGCATAACATCGCATACCCTGTCACTCTGTATCACTCTGCTGCAAACTAGCCGAGACAGACATCAGGTTGTCGAAATCTTCAATTTTGCGGTGAGGACATAATATTAGCTGGTAGTGTCTGACTTACCATGCAGTCCTTCTTCCAGTAATATAGTAGTTAGTCTGGTACTCCGTATATCAGTACCATGATATTTCCGAACATTAGGCTCCTGAACGATGCCATATAACTGAGTCGTGAGCTGCTCGGAGGTAGCAACCAGTCAGACGCTGCTGTGTTATTGGTTGGAATAACTTCAAATGTCGAATAAGCAACTCCTCATGGCTAGAGGAAGGAATTCGTACACAGGTGTTTCTAAAGTCTGCTTCTTGACTAATCACTATACAAAGTACGACCTCTTCTCCGATCGCCTCAATAAGGAACACAAGTATTCGACAGATAAGCGGCGATTGGCCTGGAACACCAACAAGACAGAACAAGTAAAACAAAAACAGTATTCAAGGTCCACGTCAGACGGACATACCTCTATGCAGGATATCGTCGAAGGTGAGCGAGATGAAGTTCAAAGAGTTGTAATGGTTGTGGTGTGAAGGACGTCATCGCCTGCCAAAAGTGCAGTTCGCCGAATGTGTGCTAGCGGCGACCAAAGTGCAAATTTTAAGGATGCGCCGATACGAGCGTGATACGTGAACTTCGATCGCTTCTTCAATGTTGTGACTGGAGACCAAAAAGATGTGCTATGGACAAGTGAAACAGAAATCACTTGATGACAGTTGAACCGTCTCACGGCACCTTTATATATGTTCTTGCACTCCGGACGTTAAAATTGCACTATCGTTTGACTGAAGCGGAGTTTATGTAGAGCGGCCATGTCTCCGGATGCTAGCCTAGATGCGACCAAAGTATAAAGGCATTCGCAAACCTAACTTTCTCCATAGACCTCAGAAGTACCAATCGTCCTGTTGTCGAAATCAGTAAATCGTCTACAAGACGTTTGCAAGATTCTATTCTTCAAAACTATGACAGCAATTGCAAAAGAGATTGTCCTGGTTACCGGTGGTAAGTTAACCTCAGTTTGTAGGCGGATACATTCGTTAACGTTATACAGCCAACAGCGGCATCGGCTTTGAGCTTGCTCGACAATTGCTTGCCAAAGGCACATACCACGTTCTCCTCGGAGCGCGCTCGACCCAAAGAGGAACCGACGCCCTCAAGGACCTCCAATCCCGGAACCTACCTGGAAGCATCGAGTTTCTCCACCTTGACCTGCAAGACGACGAAACTATCGCCAATGCCGCCACCTCTATTACTCAAAACCATGGCAAGCTCGACATCTTGGTCAACAATGCGGCCGTCGCGTCTTTCGCAGCAATAGACCGCCAATCGTTCCGCGATGCGTTCGACATCAATGCTACAGGTCCATACTTACTCACTAAAGCGCTCATCTCGCTTCTTCAAAAGTCGGACAATCCCCGTATCATCAACGTATCTTCCGGCGCCGGCTCAATAGGTAGACGTCTATTTGCCGAATCACCAATGTACAAGATTCAAGCAGAGCCGTACCGGGCTAGTAAAGTTGCTATGAACATGTTGATGACATGCCAATTTGTCGAGTACGGTTTGAACTATGGAGATTCGAGCAAGAAGGGGATGAAGGTTTTCGCGTATGATCCTGGCTTTACTGTGAGCAATTTGAGCGAGGCAAATAAGAAAGAACATGGCGCGCGGTCTGCTGAAGAGACAGTCATCAGTTTGATGGATGTTGTCCAGGGGAAGAGAGATGCTGATGTCGGCAAATTTATTCACAACACGGGGGAATACCCGTGGTAGCTCAGCGTAGTGTAATTGTATCCTACTTCTCCAGTCTTACTGCTCGCTTCTCGTCTCTCCACCATTCGCATTGCTTCCTCCTGATAGCGTCACCCTCCACTCTAGTGTTACCGAAAGCCTCGAACCTCAACTGTAGACCTGGTTCTCCTTCGGCACTGTTGTCGACATACTTTGGCCACTTGGGGAGACCTGTCCTGTTTCCTGCACTTGGGTCACCGTGGACAACGAAATCCGAGAAGTACGTGTTCAACTGCTTGCCAACTTCCGGATATTGAACGCCACCAGTTCCATTGCCCTCAGCCCATGTGTATTTGGTGTCAGCGGTGTGAGGGATGCCCTTCCATTCTGGGAAGGTGTTGTTGACTGTCCAGTGCATCTTGTAGATAGGTACGCCCGCAGCCGACATGCGGACCGCAGTCTCCTGCCCTGCACAAGCATACATGTAATCGGTCAGTGCGGCGGAGATACGGTCGTATTGGGTTGCGTTGGGACTGTGAGCGTAAGGAGACCAATCGCCGTTTGTGCCATTGGTGGGATCAGGGTACAGCGTCTCTAAGTCGGAGATGTCCTGTGCAGAAAGGTCCGGAATCAAATTCCTGAAGAAATCCAGGAACTCTGTGTTGGTTTCAATATCCCCTGGGCTGTAATACTTGGCCTCATCCCGGACGTTGGTTGTGATCGTAGGGATGTGAAAGAACTGTTCATTGATACCAGCAACAGAGCCCGCTTCCTCGAGCAGCGGGCCACCCCGAGTGGGCTGGAAGGGCCAAGTGATGTTGTACTCGGAATCAGAGAACAGCAGATTGCTCGCTTCCCGGATCAAAGTGATATTAGCCGCGCGCAAACATCCAATAATCTCAACATCGGTTCCATTCGCAACCCCGCCGCATCCTGTAAGCTCAAGATATTGCGAGAATTGCCTTTGGTATAGCGGGTAAGATGCGTTAGGGAAGGCGCGCGCAGTCACACTGCCAGATTGAAGGATAGCTTGGGAAAACAGCGGGGAAGCCCCTTCGGTCTTGTTGTAGTTGTGAAAAAGGTGAATACCAACTGAGTGCGCGCCAGCAGAACGTCCGCCGATCGTGACGCGTTCAGGGTCGCCGCCAAAAGCCGAGATATATTGCTGTACAAACTCGAAAGCTAGTTGTTGGTCCAGAAGGCCAAGATTTAGTAGACCCAGTCGATCGAAGACGGGAGAGGGCAGGAAACCAAGCGAGTTGACCTAGATTTGATCAGCGAATCAGTTCGTTTGAGACTCAACATTGCCTTACCCTATAGTTCAAGTTCACAACGATTAGTGGCTCTTCCGAGTTTGCTACAAACGCAGGCCCGTCAAAGCTTCTTGCAGAACCAGACACGAAACCGCCCCCATGAATCCAGATGAAGACGGGCAGCTTCGCGGTCGAAGAAATGTTTTGTGGACGGAAGACGTTCAAGCTAAGGCACGCCTCATCCTGGGGGTAAGGCACCATTGACGCATCCTGAATACAGGAGTAGCCGTACTGAGTAGCGTTCTTCGTTCCAGAAAAGGGTGCTGGAGGTCCAACAGGAGCAAATCGGTGTTCGCCGACTGGCTGAGATGCATAGTCGATGCCGAGCCATGCATCGACTGTCGCGGGTAGATGCCTTTTGGTCAGGTATTGACTGATAGTGGTGCCAGCAAAGCTACCATATCCAGGTAGAGTCACAAGAGAAGCACTCCCTGCATTTGTAAAGATTGCGAAAGCGGCAAGGTAGCGCTGAGCTGCGCCGGCGAGACCCATGTTATCGATGTGATGGAGAGAAGATCTGAACAAAGCCTCAGCACACCGAAGGACAAGCATGGCTATTACAATTTATACCGCAAAAACTGTAGAAGCCTTGGTATGGCCCAAGCCGGAGCGTTGTTACTGTGCCCTGACTCAGGTACAGCCGGTTATCGGTCCCCACTCTCGTCATTGCGGAGCAAAATGCAACCATGCTGGGGTGAGCATCCGTCGGCAATGACATCGGAAGCGATATGGACTTCGTAGCGGAGATACAGTCGCATTGCAATCGTGACTAGAGGAGTGATACCGGGAAACGATAAGCTTCACGTGCGATTGCGGCTCGATAACGCAAAGCGTGACGGGATCGTTTCGAGCTGATCCAGGTCCCTATGGCACTGACAACCTTGTTATGCTCACCCGTAATATTTTGGGTGTCTGAACTAGCATGCACAAGATCGTTTCTGTAAAAGCCTCTACAGACGACGTTCGGTGGTTGTGCAGGTGAGAGAATCTCGCGGGGTGTGGCTCGGGTCCCGCCAAGTGGTTCGCGACTTCGGGCCGTCGCGTACCTAGACAACATTCGTGTTTACATCCACCATCAATCAATCTTCTGTTCATATTACACTCGCTACAGGCCTGAACTCATGATGTTACTCATACTCACGGCTAAATCTCGTGGCGCACCAGCCGCCCTGGGGAAATCGCAAATGCTTCGCCATCAGCTGCAAAATTCGCCAGAACCTCCAATGTCGGTGACCTCTTGAACAGACGCGACGTAACATTCCATTCGCTAGATCGCCTTTGTGACGGCATGACCTGTAAAAACCAGTCTTGTCAGAAGGCTGTCGCGCTTACATCGCGTTGCTACTTATTGATGGTGCTTACGACGCGGCGCCATAAGACTGATCGGTTGGTGTTGCTGAGCATGTGGTCGTATGGGCGAGACTCCAGCCACAACAGCTAGCTCAGTGATCAGCTGAAGCCCAGCGCAACAGAGCCAATGAGCTGATATGGCATTGAAACTCTCAGTCAAGCACTACAATAAGGGGCTCTAGCTAACACACATGCGACAGCACAGCTGCTCAATGCGTTTCTTCTCTCCAAGCAGGTACATAAGCTTCGCACCAACCCTCACATCTTCTCTGTGAAAGCGGCAGTTTACGCATCTTGCCAACTCCTTCTCTTTCGGTACTACAGGTTTTAGTCTTGTCATCAACCATCATTGTTATGGAATCTTTCGATCTAGTCATTGTGGGCGCAGGTAAGGTCGACGAGAATCCATCGATTCAAGCGCTTACCGCCGTCTTCTCCTAGGTTTTCACGGCTTAACAACACTGAAAACGTATCGCGACGTGCACCCGAATGCGTCCATGTTGGTTTTGGACAAGGGGAGCTCACTTGGAGGGGTATGGGCTGAGGATAGATTGTATCCAGGGCTTCATACCAATAATCACTTCAGAACGTAAGTTGATCATGCGCAGTTGTCTTCCGTTCGTTAATCCAAGTTAGCTTTGAGGTGAGACAGCTCTTCTTTACTGTGGCAATTGAAGATCGCTGACCAGTTGTGCAGTATAGCGACCATCCCATGACTACTGAAGGTTATAACCTGCTCGATGACCACATACCTGGACAACATGTCAACGAATACCTCCAAGGCTACGCCAAGAAGTTCTGTCTCACGAAGCACATGCGCTTCAACACTACTGTCGAACTGGCCGTGGATAACGGCCTCGCTGGATGGACTTTGACGGTCGTCGATCGTTCGACAGAAGAAGACACTGAAGTTATCATCAAAGCATCAAAGCTTATTGTGGCTACAGGACTGACATCTGAGCCCTTCATGCCGGCTATGCACGGCAGAGACATCTTCAACGCCCCAATATACCACACTAGCGAATTTGCCAAAGCTGAAAATGGGTTAGGCGCCTATAAAAAAGTGACCTTACTGAGTGGAGCTAAGTTCTCCTGGGACATTGCATGCGCATATGCTTCAGCAGGTGTGCAAGTCGACTGGATCATTCGGGAATCCGGACATGGCCCCTGCTGGATGACTCCCCCAAGGCTCACCCCATTCAAGATCATCCCTGAATTGCTGTTGCAGACTAGACTGATCACCTGGCTAAGTCCATGTATTTGGGAAGATGGCTTCTCTTACGTTCGCAATTTCTTCCAGCAATCGTGGCTTGGCCGCAAGATCGTGGACGTTTTTTTCGCCAAGATGCAGCACAGCATAGAAGAGGCCAACAACTATGATGGTCATCCAGAAACAGCAAAGCTACGTCCTTGGGATGACGTGTTCTTTATTGGTACCAATCGGGGTCTGCTAAATTACAAGGTGGACTTTTTCGATTTTGTGAGGGATGGCACAATCCGTGTCCATATCGCGGACATTATACAGCTCAGTCACAAGACCGTGCATCTATCCAACGGCCATACCTTAGAGACAGATGTCTTGATATGCGGTACCGGATGGAAAGACACGCCACAAATCAACTTCGTGACAGAGAGGGAGCTGGGTTTGCCAGGCCACTTGCCACTCTCCGCGAAAGATTACATTACAGAAGTCGACGCGACGATCTTGCAAACCTGCCCAAAGTTACAAGATCAACCCCCCTCTCGGAAAACAAAGCTCATGACCGACAGCATGGTTGAGACGACGCATGAACCGTACCGTCTGTACCGCTTCATGGTACCTCCAGCGTTCATTGACAGTCGCACACTTGCCTTCGCAGGGGCGTACCGTAGTCCGGCAACCACCATCATCGCACAGACACAAGCGCTTTGGATTACAGCATTCTTCGATGACCAGATCTCAGAACTCGATGTAGACTCCAAGCATGACTCCAATCGTATCATGTACGAAACAGTCTTGCATACACAGTTCGGTAAATGGCGCTACAGTAAAGGCTTCGGTGCACGGTTTCCCGAATTGTGGTTCGATTGTCTACCATACGTGGACCTGATGCTAATGGATATCGGTGTATCCAATCAGAGGAAGAACAGCTGGTGGGCTGAACGGTTCACGCCGTATATGCCTGCAGACTACATCGGCATTGTTAGCGAATATATGGCTTTGAGCGCTGAGCGATCCGCAATGCGTCAGAAGGCGTGACACCTCTGAGTATAGGAACGGTTGAGTCGACGCGATGTTAGAGTACAAGCTCTACGACGCTGCGAGAAGTGCAGAAATGAAAATTAGTCACTAAAGCTATGGAACTTCACGCTGCTGTAAGTATGATTCTAATCAATATTGATTTACCCCACTCCGTCAAGTTCACAACCTCACTACCACAGACTGGGTATTAACGCAGGTCGTCAGAACTACAAATTCATTTTCGGTCTCTTGGCGCAATCTCAACCAAGTCAATGACAGCAGCTGACACAGTCATGCTGCTATTTTCCTTTCATCCATCTTCCGTTTCAGGCCGACATGTGGTGCTGCATCCGGTGGCAGTGCTTTACACCGACACCATTTGCAAAGGAGAGCACTTCGTACAGTGGTTTTGCGGATCTCGATTAAGCAGTCAAGCCATACACAAAACATGTTCGTGTCTCAGGGCCACTCAACCTTGCTGTGGCATCAATTTCTCCGCCACTTATAGCCGGAATCTTGAGTGTGCTTCTTGAAACATCTTGAACCAAGCAGTGAACGACTGTACACCATTCAAAGAGTATACCGGGGATTCTGGCTGGAACTCAGGATTAGTGGATGGATCGAGATCTGCGGATGATGTCTGCAGTGAATGATTCGCCTTGTTTGCAGAGTCTTCACATTCTCGAGTTGACAATCAAACATGGACAACAATCGGCTAATAACAGATCAACGACACGGATGAGTCGTACAGTTCCTGGACATTGAATCAAGACTATTTTACTTGTGACCCCGCAAATCGATATTAAGCGGGGTGATGCGTATCTGCTTGGCTCGTATTCAGACCACAACACCACACTCTGTAAGACCATGATTTCCAACGGAATAAACAACCCAAGCCATACGCCAAGGAAGCTTGACTGTCAATGCCTCACATCCGATTCGCTTACCCCGCAAGCCGCTATACATCTAAAGCATCTTGGCGCTATATAATCACGCATTATTGACTCCACTACACGCGTGGATGCGGCCTGTTCATGACCGCCAAGCAATATGCTGAGAGAATTTGGGGACTTTTGGGACTGTCAAGGAAAATCAAATCGTCCCAACGCAGGCATAAACTGAGCTGATATCACTCTCCAGCGGATGTGAAGCCCATCGGTCCGTCGTGAGGTTTCTCCGATATACGAATTTCATTATTGAACGAAATTTCTGCAGCATCTGTGGAGATGTCGAGTTTATGAGGGAGAATTTGTCTTGGGCAAGCTTCTAAGCTGTCTGAAGATCGAAGGATATAAAGCAGGATCTTTTTCCCCAGATACTTCAGGCACTCACCATCAGCATCCAAGCTCATTAGGTCTGTCAAAATGCCATCGCCACTCACCATGAAAGCGATTCTCGCATTCTTTGCCTCTGGAACGTCAGCTTGGGTCATTGGTACCCAGCAAACCGAGACGCATCCCAAGATCACCTGGCAGCGGTGCACTGGCAAGGGTGGAAACAGTTGCTCCAACGTCAATGGCGAGATTGTCATTGATGCCAACTGGCGCTGGCTTCACGAGGCTAAGCAGAACAGCTACACCAACTGCTACGACGGCAACACTTGGAACAAGTCTCTGTGCCCCACCAATGCGGCATGCACGACGAATTGTGCTATCGAAGGGTCTGACTACAGTAACACCTATGGTATCACTACCTCGGGCAACTCCCTCAATCTGAAGTTTATCACAAAGGGCCAGTATTCAACGAACATTGGGTCCCGCACCTACCTGATGAAGGACACGAACACTTATGAGATGTTTAAGCTCATTGGAAACGAGTTCAGCTTCGATGTGGATCTATCTCAACTTCCTTGTGGTCTCAACGGAGCTCTGTACTTCGTCTCCATGCCCGAGAAGGGACAGGGAGCTCCTGGTGCCAAGTACGGAACTGGTGAGCTCCAAAGCCCCTTTTTATCAATTGACTTCTAACACTATTACAGGATACTGCGACGCTCAGTGTGCTCGCGATCTCAAGTACATTGATGGGAAGGCCAATGCAGAAGGATGGCAGCCGTCAGACAACGATGCCAACGCTGGTGTCGGCAAGAAGGGCGCATGCTGGTGAGTCGCCGTTCCGTACCTTGCCTTCGTGGTCGTTTTCACTCACACGTCTCAGCGCCGAGATGGATGTCTGGGAGGCCAACTCCGTCTCCACAGCTTTGACCCCACACTCTTGCCAACCTGAGGGCTACAGTGTCTGTGAGGACTCAACCTGCGGCGGCACTTATTCTTTGGACCGCTATGCCGGATCTTGTGATGCGAACGGCTGCGACTTCAACCCTTATCGCGTCGGTGTCAAAGACTTCTACGGCAAAGGCAAGACCGTGGATACATCCAAGAAGATGACTGTGGTCACTCAATTCGTTGGATCTGGCAGCACGCTTACCGAGCTAAAGCGATTCTACGTTCAGGGTGGAAAGGTCATTGCTAACCCTCAGCCCAAGGTTGCTGGTATGACTGGCAACAGCATCACCCAGAAGTGGTGTGACACGCAGCAAAAGGTATTTGGAGAGGAAGTATACCCCTTTAACAAATTTGGTGGCATGGCATCTATGGGTAAAGCCATGGGCGGCGGCATGGTCTTGGTGATGTCTCTGTGGGACGACCACTATGCCAACATGCTGTGGTAAGTCTCAGCTACTCTGATCATTCTCTGTTGCATGCTTACTGGATCAGGTTGGACTCTTCATATCCCACAGACAAAGACGCCAGCCAGCCCGGTGTCGCTCGTGGTGAATGTCCCACTACGTCCGGCAAGCCTTCTGATGTCGAATCCCAATCTCCGAATGCTCAAGTTGCTTTCTCGAATATCAGATTCGGGCCCATCGGTTCTACTTTCGCTCAGCCTGCTGGTACTTGAGCGAGTCATCACGAGAGTGGACTCTGTTTGAAGAGAATGAGACACATGCTTCATTGTACATTCTCTTCGCGTCTTCCGAGATGGTCCTTGCGGGGCAACTCTCTTTCATAGTTGACTACAAGTTGGCGTCCGCTCTTTTGACTATAGTGAAAGAAAGGCTAAGAGAATGCACATTCGTTTGCCTGCACATACTTGCAAAACGACCAGAATACCAAGCTTTGAGTCACTACCCTCATGCAGCTGCTAATATGAAACAGCATGCCGATCATCGCGAACAAAGTTGTACGACCGTTTCACGTGAGGCAGTTCGGCGCTGTGATTGGTCGATCTATCGTCGGAGTGCAGCTCCATTGAGCAGGTACAAACTAGCCCATGTATCGACTAGGATGCCACAACACCAACAACATCTTAGTATCGAAACAAAATGCTTTCCTCACTCACGGGTAATGATGCATGCGCAGATCAAGGAGCCTTGATGGGTCCAATTCCGTTCGCCATGCAGAGGCGCGCAAGGCGGGCGGCGTGATAAAACCTAGGTCAGACCCTGATGAATAAAGTCGGGCAGTTCTGTCCAACTTGCACCAGCGAAGACCACAATGAAATCCCTCACAAGAAGCCTTGTTTGGGCGGCAGGTCTCGTTCCTGTCGCACTGGCCCAAAACGCGACTATCAGCCTCGCCCCAGCAGCAACCGGCTTCGATTCAGACAATGCTGCGTTGATTTACACATCTTCGCCACTCCTCCTAGCAAACGACGGCAGTGCAGCCGACGGCGGTTTCCGCACTTTCAGTGTTTCCAACTCGATGAATTCGACTCGATTTACAGAGCGCTCTCATGAGAAGTCTGGACGAACTAAAATCGCAATCCCTATCTACGATGTTGGCGGTCAAGATATCGTGTTCAACATACCTTCCCCGAACTCGATCATCAGAGCGTATGACATTAAAAGCGGGAACGAGATAGAGGGATCGCGCAAGTATCAATTGGGCGACTGGAGTGTAGCGCGTAACTGGCGCAGTCAGACAAGTGGGGAAAACTACGTGTTCTTGTTTGGCAAAAAAATGGTGGTTCAATTTTTGATCAGAGGTGGGAACAACAACGTTCAGATTCTCGAGGTAAGAACATTCCCCCTGCTAAAACGCATGTATTGAGGTATAAATAGGTACAAACTTTCCCAATTCCTATCGAAGGCGAAACAGCAGCAGTCTTCTCCAACGGCCAAGTTTTCTTCTCTGGTGGCGAAGGCGACACTCTCTACTCGTTTCAGGCTTCTGAAAGCACTGAAGTACCGGTAGTAAGCACGGTGGGTGAGAACCTTAAGATTGAAGGCCTCGGTGCATACCACACCAACTCAACCAACTACCTTCTGGTAGCGCACGATGATGTAATAGACGTCTATGATGCAAAGTTCGTCTCCAAGGGCTCGATCAGCCTAGAGGGCATCTCGGACCTCTCTATCGGAGGCGACGTGTCAGTACTTCAGTCCGCGTATCCCAACTATCCATCTGGCGCCATCGCGTTTGCGTTCGAAGGAGAGGAAGATACCGGTATTGCAATTGGCTCACTGAATGACGCTCTCACATCTCTTGGAGTTCAGACGAACCTCAACTACGATCCTCACACCAAGGCTTGTGGATACTGTACTAGCCCAGTCTCGGACCTCTGCTCAAAGAATGGCTACTCACAGGGCAACAGCACCTGCGCTTGTTTCGCTGGCTTCGCTGGCTCAGACTGCTCGCAGAATACATGCCAAAATGACTGCTCAAGCCACGGCACCTGTGACGGTCCCAACGTATGCAAGTGTGAGAACGGATGGGCAGGCCCTGACTGCTCATTCGTGGCTGTGAAAGCGAAGTATGAGACAGAGGCCAATGGCGGCGATGGTGATGACCCGGCCATCTGGATCCATCCAGTTCAGCCTGATCAGAGCAGAATCATTACCACTACCAAATCACAAGGTGGAGAAGGCTTTGGCGTGTTCGACCTAGAGGGAAAGCTTTTGCAACATGTCACCGCTCAGGAGCCGAATAACGTCGATGTTATCTACGGTCTTCCAGTCGGTAACACCACCATCGATCTGGCGTTTGCAGCTTGTCGTGGCGACAATACCCTGTGGTAAGTCTAACCCAATCTCGAAAATGATCATTGTATACTGATTCTCGTAGTCTGGTAGAAGTCACTAACACCGGTCTTCTCCAAAACATCACTGGTGGTACACAGACTCTTCCCGAGGACTACGAACCCTACGGCTCATGCACTTACCGCTCCCCTAAGACGCAGAAGCAGTACCTCTTCGTAAACAACAAGAAAGCCGAATATCTGCAATACGAACTCTCCGCAACAGGAAACGGTACCCTCCAGACCACCCTCGTACGCAACTTCACTGGCGGCTCGGGCGGACAGGTCGAAGGCTGTGTTGCGGATGAAGCGGCAGGCTACATCTTCCTTGGCGAGGAACCATCCGGTATTTGGCGCTACGAAGCAGAGCCTGACGCTTCAAACGAAGGCTTCCAATTCGCCAAGGTCGGGGATGATGGTCTGCATGCTGACGTCGAGGGTTTGACGCTCGTCACTGCGAAGAACGGAACGGGTGGCTTCATCATGGTGTCGAGCCAGGGCATCAGTGCATACCTGGTGTATGATCGTGCTCCGCCGCACAAGTATGTGACGACTTTCACCATCGTGGACAATGAGGAGAAGGGTATCGACCATGTTACCAACACGGACGGGCTCACGGCGGTGCCTAACAGGCTGAATGCGGACTTCCCGTACGGTCTGATAGTGACACATGATGATGCGAATGAGCTCGCTGAGGGCGGCACGAGTGCTGAGGCAAGTTTCAAACTGGTGAGCTTAGCCGATGCGCTTGGTGAGGAGAGGGCGAAGGCATTGGAGTATTGATATAGTGAGCTAGAAAAATAGCGTAACTCGACGCCTTGAACACTGCCAGCATGCTTCAAATTTCAAACATGCATAGACAAATCAGAGCGGAGTATATTCATCTCGTACGTTCTCACCCAAGCATTTCACATACATCGACTCCTTCCCCACACACCCAACTCATATCTTCCCCGCCATAGCCTTCACAAACAACTCCATCGCCTCTGGCCCTCTGGCACTCAACGTCTCCTCCAACTTCAAGTCGGGATCGCACTTCCCCAACGCCCTCCTATACGCATCCCTCTCACCAAACCTCTTCACCCACCCAAAAATTCCCTCATACTCACTCAAATCAATCGGCTCGAAGATGCGCATCGTAGTAACGCACCACCCCGTCATAACATCCGCAGCCGTAAACTCCTCACCCGCTAACCATTTGTTGGAAAGCAGTCGAGTGTTCATGTGGTTCAGTGCGCTCTTGACCCGTGCATCAGAACCCAGGTATCTCGGATCCGACGCAGAATTCGGGATAGCACCGCGCAGCATTGCACGTCTGAAAATGGCAGGTTGCAGCGTCGAGTTTGCGAAATGGAACCAGTAGAGGTAGTCCGCGAAATCTTTATGCGCGGGTCCGAGAGCTAGCTTGCCATTTCCGTATTTCTGGATCAGGTATTCGATAATAGCGCCAGATTCTGCAAGCACGATGGGGTGTGAGGCATCTGTATGGTCTTCGAGGACGGGGGAGGCGCCAAGAGGGTGTTTGGCTTTTAGTTCTGGGGGAGAGAGCAGGGGAGAGCGCTTGTAGGTTTCGAGTTTGTAGGGGAGGTTTAGTTCCTCGAGGAGCCAGGGAATGCGTTCGCCTTGGCCGATTTGGAGGTGGTGGAGGGTGAGGTTTGGGGTTGTCATTTTGGTGTTATGGGTGGGCAGGTACTGCAGAGTCTGGGGGTTTCGAATTATTTGACATTACACCGCAGGTCTTCTCTTTATGTACTCTTGACTATCCCCGATCGTTGTCGGCGCTGGTGGACTTGATCCACACGGTCTCCGCTGACGGTGATTCGGCGACTCGGTTACTAGCCATGACGTCGTCTTGTACGCATGAGTACTTTCCTTCCTATTTCCTCCTCACGCCCTGCATTCAACAGGCCATCACTGCTAGGCATCAGGAAAAGTGCACGCAGCAGCAGCTCGAAAAGGTAGTCCATTCGCAGTGCTGACACAGCTCATCACGTGTGTTCGGCCGAGGTTACGTGATTGGTGGGGACGACGCTGCTCTGGATTCGCGGGCCGTTGCCATTCCAGCACAACAACATGGCACGGCTGTAACGGACGACGTGAAGTCCGGCGGTGTGGGTAGTTGAGTCGCTGGGATGAGATGGTCGGAGGATTGCGGTCCGGGTGATCGAGGTGGGTCGGGTTGATTACAATGTTAGTGTTCTCGACTCGAACTTTCTGTGGAGCAAGTCAAGTCAGGAACAGACTTAAGAACACCACTGATGATCAAACCATGAGCGATTCTCTATGGTCCATACAAGCTTACACTTTTAAGAGACATTCGCAAAAGCACGAGGGTACGTCAAGTTTTGCAAAAAGAATTACAAGTACTAGCCGAAATGAAATCTATAACAATTCCAACTTCAGACTCGTATAAAATTATCGATGAGGTGAGATACCAATCAACGTTCCCTACACCGTGCAAACAAGTAATGTAACAAGCAAACAAGACTGCTCAAGGAACTAAGTTGTCACCACACCCCAAATCTCTACTTCTACCTCTGTCCATTCACGACATTATGCAGCTTGCAACATGAACCCTATGTACAAGCCACCGCATCCACGCACTATGAGAAAGCAAGTAAAAGAACGATAGAGGGATCCGAGGGATAAAGGCCTGCACAGAGTGACTAATGTCTATCCCTGCGTTACACAGATCTTCCCTTACCGCAATCATTCTAGATATATGGTATGCTAGTTATTACCGTTCTGCCTTAATGGCTTAGTTGTGCTAGATAGTGAGTATAAAAACTATCAGGAGCCGAGATTGGTCCACAACGCTCCTTAAACACTATAGTTGGAGGAACCTCTCACATTAGGATAACAAACCATAATAAGAGTGCATATTCGGAGGCTTTTATAGATGCTTAGGCTTAATTAACCACATTCTAGATGTATCTGTAACCAAAACCATACTGTTCAAAAAATACCCCCCATGGAAACTATCTTATTCAACTTTTTAGCTACTCTATGTTTTAGAGAGTTTAGAGATAGAAACTCCAGAACTCCAGCTTTTCTAGAAAACTAAGTACGTTCAAACCAATGTTTAACTAAAGCAAACTCCGAAGCCCAAGTTCGCAGCTTAACAAGATAACCTTTTAAGGGAAGGAAACGGCAAAGTGATGAGCGAAGAGCAACTCGATCAAATACAAGCTGAGCGTGCGGGGCGGGAGAGTTTATCAGCAGCAAAAGCCACTGGGAAGCGTGGCCGTAAGCGCAAGAACTCAGCAGTGGAAGCAGGGACAGAAGCGGTGTCGGGGGTAGTGACAGCAGCAGCGACGGAACGAGTGATAGACGTGGGGATAGAAGCAGTGACAAGAGCGGTTACAGGAGCAGTAATAGATCCGCAAGTAAGAGAAAAGGGAGAAGTTAACGCTTCAACGCTGATGGACCGTATGCCTTGGCTGTCCCAGCTTAAGTCAGGGTAGCCCTGTGGCTAGGATGTACTGGCGGATTTGGACATGGAGTCGAACTGTTCTGTGAAGCGTTGCGATACATTGTTGACCGAATTCGATTCCCAGTTCAAGCACAGAGATTGTTCACAGCGCACGGCTATCCTCAAGGCTTTTACCTGATAGCTACTAACACTGTACACGGCTACGTTGCGCTAGCAGATATACGATAAGTGTCCAGAAGTGTAATCGTGCGGTGAAGACAGAACGATATACACGAACCAGAAACCAGTCTCGGGTAGCAGTAATAGCAAAGTCTTCTACACGACATATTTCACAACTCTTGGGCAGCAACCTTGCGACCTTTCTCCAGACTATCCGCAAAAGCTTTCGGCATCGCCAGGGAACCCCTACCCACATCGGCATCTTTCCACATTTCTTCAATGCGCTCTTTCGTCCTATTGAAACCCAGCTGAAAGTTGTCCATAGCAATGCTGTACCCAATATAGTCCACTGCTGTTTCTTCCTTGATCATTCCATCCCCAGCGTCCGTACTGGACCTGATATCGAATTCTGTCCCGTCTGCCGTCTCCTCGCGATAGTCTCCCGCGCCGCTGTCGTACTGCAAAGAGGTCTTGAATGTTTTGCGGAAGAATTCTACGTCTCTGAGGAGGTGTCTCATAACCTCCTCTTGCTTTTGCACGGTGTTAAGGAGATCGTCAAGGATCTTGCGATGGTTTGTTTTGGGGGGTTTGGACAGGAGGTTGTTGTTATCTTGCTGGCGATCGGGTTGATTAGAGGTCATTTTTCCTTTCTCGACCTAAAAGGTCGCCAGGCACCGTTGGTTGAGACAGGTACACTTTGTGTGTATGCGATAGCTGGGTAACCCGTTTTGCGTGACGGATTGCCAAGTTTCCAGCAATTGCGCATATGATATCTTTGCCCCACATCAGCCTTAGGCCTCGGGTGGCTCTACAGGCTTGCAGGAAGATTTCCATAGCTGTGACTATGAATTTGTAAGTGTAGAAGCTAGATACAGCTTAGTGCAGCCTCTACTAACCAACGTCATTTGGTTCGATCAGAAGGCGCTAGGCAAGCAGTCGGTAACGACGATATATCACTCGTACCGAATGAGTTCTCTACGTAAAAGCTACACAACTAATTCCAAGCAACTAAGAAACTTACTAGCGAAACAGAACGGTGCAGCACAATAGTCTTTTAGACTTAAAACACTGCTTACTTCTAGCCGCACGGCGATGTTTGCGATAAATAGGGATTCACAATAGGCAAGTAAAGTGAAGACATTGTAGGTCAACATCATTACCAACACCAACACTAATAACGAACAAGATAACAATAATAAAATCTCTATTATGCTGTTCTGAGGAGCATAGACTATATATCTATCTATCTCTTTTTCTCTCTCTTTACTTCGATACTACACCAACCAACCAATCCATTACTCAACTACTACTACTACCACCACTCACATAACCAAGTGAGCTATTACTTACTCACTCACTCACTCACTCACTCACTCACTCACTCACTCACTCACTCAACAAAACAAAACCTTTCTACTTACTAATCATGCCTTCCGCAATCTCTGCCACGACTACTATGTCTTCTCCCTCTCCTTCTACCAACCCAGTACCCCTGCTTTCGCCCACCAACATAACTCTCAATACAAGTCACAATCCAACTCACAACTGCACCTCAGCCCCCACACTCTGGAACTGTCACCACTGTAACACGACAAACGAATCAGAAGAACATCCCGCGCGTTGTGAGCAGAGGGCATGTGGACATTTTTGGTGCTGGGAGTGTGGGTTTTTGGTATTGTGCGATCAGGTATGGGGAAAGAGGGAAGATAAGGAGAGGATGGAAAGGGAAGGGAAGGGAAGGGTTGGTCTGTTTTGTTTTGTTGTATTTGGTTCGTTGTAGATAGATAAGTAAAGCTGGATCTAGCTGGCCTAGGCTAGTATATGTAGAAGACAATGTCACCCTTCGCTCTTGACAGGAGCGTCATCCTCTAATGAAAGTCTCTCGACGGCTCGTGCACCATCGACGTCTACTTCTTCCAACCCTACTAGGCCAACCAGTGCTTCATCGTCAATGACATCTCGCATCTCCTGCTTCCGATTAGGTTGCTGCCCATGCGCGGCCTGCAGTTTCAGTTCCGCAATCTTAGCGTCGTCGTACTTGGTGAACACGCGTTGGTTCTTCCTCTCGGGTTTGGCGTGCTCTTCGCTCTTGAATTGGTAGCCGCGGACTCGCGGTCCCTGGCCTGTTTTCTCGGGGAGGAGGGATTCGTAGTAGCGCTCGAAGGCTGTGACGTCTGTGTCGAAGGTGTTGGAGTCGATGGAGGCGCGGATGCCGGCGAAGAAGGAGGAGAGGATGGCGTGGTTGTGGATTTGGATTAGAACCCAGCCGAGCATTTCTTTGGCGGCGAGGAGGTGCTGGATGTAGGCGCGGTGGTGTTTGGTGCAGGCATAGCAGTTGCAGCCTTCGCAAAGTGGGGTGACGGAGACTGCGTGGGTGTCGGACCACATGTCCAGCCCTAGATCGCGGCGGGAACTGGATGTGGTGTCTTTGGGTGGCGCGGGGAAGGTGAAGTCCAGGGCAATGCCGGCGTCGGTTGCGTCTGTCAGGAACGGCACGGTGAAGATGTCCATGCCCAGCCCTACCTGGCGCAGGATCTCGTGCGGGCTGGCGGGCGCGTGGAATGACAAACGAGGCAGATGGTGCAGCTCCTCAGGCAGATCGTCGAGCAGGTAGGCGTCGTAGATGGCGACTCCACTAATCTTGTCGGCCATGTCGTCAACCAGGTGCTCGAGGTACCACGACTGCAGGTCGCGGTCGATGGGCAGAATAGGGGCGAAGATGCCCCATGACGGCTCGTTCTTGTCAAGAGTGCCCTTCTTAGCGATGAGGTCGCGTGTCCACGTCTCGGTCCTGTCGCTCATCTTGTCCTTGCGTTTGATGCCGACTGCCTCCTTGCCAAAGGGAATGTCGGCCAGCCCCACGACGATGTCTGGCTGCAGCTTGCGTGCGGCGGCGGCATAGTAGTCTGAGCTCAGCGCTTTGAAGCCAACAGAGGTCAAGACGCCTAGTTCCGAGTTGGTGCTGTGTATAGGACTCGGTATCGGGGGATTGCGCCGGGGGCCGAGGACGAGCAGCGTGTCTTGTGGGAGGGCGATGAAGCTACGCAGGGGCGCGGGCATATCGTACTGAAGGACTGGCGGCGTCTTCTGAGGGAGCTTCTCAATGACTACGGCCGTCAGCAAAAGCTACGTCATACGTCGAATCGCATGCGCCTACAGTCTTCCAGCGCGACGTAGACGCCATTGAGGTCTACGCGATTCGCAAAGTTGTCCTGCGATATGTGAGGGATGACACCACGTGATGTGTTGCCAACCAAGCCGGGCGTCAATATGCTCTTCCGTCCTGGCAGCGACAAGCGACCGAGTCGCGGTGCCAGCGCGCCTGTGGTTTTGAGGAGGGTGAAGTCGAGCATTTCAGGCGGAAGCTGGTCTAATTTTGGCGCTGGAGTTCCGCCCGGCAGTAGCGACGACAGCAGTTCCATTGCTGTGTTTGTGAATTGTGACGAACTTTTGTGATTGTCGCGTGCAACTTTTTGGTTATCGCGGGGTCCAATTCACCACGCTAAATTCAGGGTCCAGGTCTGTGCACACGCGTCATGCCACTTCTCGCCCACGTCTAAACATCAGTCAGCATCAAGAACCAGTCAAAGCTTCTCTAGCCACGCCGCCATTTCCAGGCCGCCAATATGTCACAACAAGAGACGGATTCATTTTCCTCCTCCTCCTCCTCCTATCTCCAGTCCCTTAGATTGTCCTCACCATGTCAACCCCACGATGGCTGCAGCATCCTTTCACAGTCTTCATCCTCTCCTTCGTCATCCTCATAGCTTCACCACATTTGTACAAACTACTTCCTGCTGCAATAGACCCATCCTATGATGAGACCAAACTGCAAAGGGTTGCTGATGTAATGACTGATGTATACACGGTCCTCGCAAACTCGACTTTCATCCCTCACAATGCCATAACCCTAGGCCCCCACACCATCAACAAGACCGCTCTTCCTTGCAAGCCACACGCTGCAGTACTTCATCTCCTCGAACTGCTACCTTATGTGGATGTATCTCTGGTTGAGACAGACGACTGGTTCGACGGTGGCAGCTTCATGGACTACAGGAACCCCGAGCACCTCGCTGAACTCTGTGACCCGCTACGCGGCCAAAGCATTGGATGGACCGACTACATGTCGCCAGATGACGTTGCCTTGACAAACTGGGGTACGGGAGGCTGGAACAACGATCGCACATTCGTCATGATATACAACACCGCAAGGAACTCCATCAGAGCCTACGATGGCGAAGAGTGGCTAGAACGACGTCGAGCCAAGGACTTGTTCAGTTCTGAAATGAACGAATGGTGGTTTGAAGAGGCAGACGAGTATGGCACCTGGGACAGAAATGACGGCGCGCCACTTGTTCTCCGCGCCATTGTGAACAACTTCAGATCTTTGTTGTGGACACCTTGGGCCATGTCGAACAAAGAAGACGGCTTTGGAGTTCCATTTGGCGTTCAAACCGACCAGATCAAAGAACTCCTACGCCAGAACGGCTGGCCGAACACATTCAACTCCACCCAATTCAGAGCCGACTTCACCCGCGCCAAGCACAAGCCCTCAGGCAAAGGCGACGCTGAACCGTGACTAAAACGCATCGACGAGCTCGCAGGCTACAACCTTAGCATAGCACTCGACGATGTCAAAGCGTACGATGCAGACATGGGCCAGATCCACTGGACCAAGCAGCGTCTTTCCCGACACCAAGATGCGTTTGAAGCTACAGCCGACGACACAGAAAAAGCCCTCCATCGCTGGCGCATCCAACGCACAGCCTGGGATCTTGAGGACTTGGAAACTGAGCTTTCAACCGCTCAGAACGAAGTCGCTCGCCTTTGTCCAAACAGCACCTGCACAAACCCCTCAGACGCGATCTTGTGGGAACTCCTCGCCCTGACGCTCACACTCGACGAATCCCAACACACAAACACCACCATCGCATGCGCCTACCGCCTCTCGCAGACACCCTCGCAAGACCCATATTGGCTGCAGAAATGCATCACAAACGCCGCCCTGCACCGCTCCTGGCTCGACGCAGCACACTCCCACTCCCTCACCGCCGCACTCCTCCACTCCTCAAAATCCAACACCCCACTCCTCCCCTCCCCCTCTCTATCCACCCGCGGAGCATCCCACATCGCGACTCTGCGCACCAATATCGCCAAATCCGAAACCCGAATTCATAAAATGCACCACGGAACTCCCTCCCACGAACCCCCCGAAGCGGCCGTAGAAGCATGGCGGGAATTCTGGCGCGACAGCGAGTTACTCGCCCAAGGAAACCGGTATCTAGAGGCAGAGATTGAGGATCTGGAAGTTGAGCTGCAGAGGGTGATGAGTGGGGAGTGGGGGGAGAAGGGGAGGAGTTGGTTGTGGTGGGTTTTGAGGGATGTGGAGGAGGGGAAGGAGTGAGGTGTTGATGTCGATAATAGTGGTGTTTTTACTGCAGTGAATACATTTCACGAGCTATTTGAGTATTGCGTTTTGTTAAAAGTAGCAATACCTTCACTCTACATCCTCTCCACCCCAAGCTCGCTCAACTTATTCCCTTACCACTTTTCCGACTTCCTACCACTACCTCACTTCTTCACCCTCCTCTCTGCTTTATCACACCTCCTACACAGCCTAAGTTAATGCTGCTACATACTTATAAATCTCTTTGCTAGATAGATATAAGATACTTAGGAGCTATATAGAATCAGGTTTAAGAGAAACCTTGTTATATTTCTTAGGTGTTAGAATGTAGATAGAGGGTGTTGGTGGATAGCGTTAGGAGATAGTGTTAGGAGATAGCGTTAGTGGATAGTAGTTTTGGTGCTGTTGTAGGGAGTATATAGTAGGGTCTTTATATATATCTAGGTTAACGTTTGTTTGGTTTTGTGGTTTGGTTTTTGATTCTGTGAGGATAGGTAGAGAGAGAATAAGTAGGCTGACATTCAATATAATGCTTTAAACAACAAAGTTATAACACTTAGCTTGCTAAGAAGCATGCTCCCACATGTTCCGTTAAACCGACACATTGACAACTTCCACAACGTCACAGCGCTTTCCCCACACGCACCGGCCGTGCCCTCTCACAGCTTGACAGCGGCATGTCCCATCCACCAGTCTCGACAACATCTTATTTATAGTTATCGCCTCCTTACTGCTAGCACCCACTCCACCTCCTTTCAGACCTTCTCTCGAGGCTCTTTTTGACGACCCGTGGACTCTTCCGCTCTGAATGCCGTTGATCCACGCGAAAAACGCCTGCTGATGCCAATGACCATCTCACCGTATGCGGCAATCGTCAACGCATGCCCCGATCCTAACCTGCTCTTGTGCTTCAAGGCTTCGCGACACCGGTCGCTTGTTTACTTTTGTTTGTTGAGATTGGCTGGCCACACGTGCGATGTAAAGGTATAAGATTGTAACAGATACGTGTATAGGAAGTTCAAGGGAAGCAAAGTTTTATTAGTACTAATTAGAAGCATTAGAACAACTGCTAATAAACAACAATACCTGCTGCACTCTTGCAATACAGGATGGCTTATGCATTAACCTTGAGCGCCGAAGAGGATCTGAGTGGTATCCTGCAGGCAGCGGTCAGTACAGTAGTCGATATCTACAAGACCTATGGAGCCACTTACACAGCCGCCACCACCGGGAGCGCATTGCTTACCACCGCTACTGGTAGGTGACTTGCAGTTATCGACAGCCCAGCGGTTGTATTTCTTGTCGCTTTTGCGGTAAACGTCGATGACGACTTGACCATTCTCTTGGCGGAGCCAAGTCATCTGGTGGTCGCCACCTACATCTTGAGTACCGGATGGGTTGTCGGAGTTGGACAGACAGTTGCCGGACCAGCGCACCACTCCGCTGCCACCCAAGGAGTCTGTGACATGGACATCACAAGTGGGGATACAGCAGCCTGAAGCGCCAGTGCAGCCACTGGCGGTGCCGCCCTCTCTCATGCTCAAGCTAGCGGCATTACCCTGAACTTGTCGTTAGTGATCCGCAGCTGTCAAAGCTTAAAGACAAAAGATGAGGTCTTTACCGCAGCAACAAAAGCTAGTACAACGGAAACGATCGCTTGAATAGAAGGCATTGCGCAGTAATTTTTCTGTAAATTGATTGTTGTGAGATGGTACTGATGATGAGGTCAATGTATCATGGTAGGGTTTGCAACGGCTACTTATACTTCAATAAAGACGCCCCATATCGGCATGTGTCTCCATTCTTGCAGTCAGACAGCGATTGAGCGTGTTACCTAGCATTTCTCTACTCCTATCGTTGACAGAGAATTGTTCGCACATGACTCCGGCTAGACAAGAGAGAAAACTTTCAGCACGGTTGGCGCAGGGCCAAGGATGCAGGGAGAACTGAGGTCCTTGTGAAACTATCCTACTTTGTCATCGGAAGGCAGATACCAATGCTGCCCCTGGAAGAAGCGGTGACTATAAACGGCGAAGCTGGCAATGCAGAGCAGTCGGAACCCGAAGGCGCCTTGGTTCATTGTACTCGTCCGTTGTGTAACTCTGCATTTATCTTGTGCTTAGTAGTTGCTTCATGTCACTGCTGGGAATACTGCTTATCTTGAGCTTAATCTTAGTTGAGAAATGGTTCAATTGAGTTCAACTAGCGCTTGTTGAATTATGAGAGAAAAAATGACGACTGCTCAAGAGAACCAGTATCCTGGCTTGGTCCAACATCGCGTTGGGACAAATGGAAAGCATCTTGTTGCTTCCTAGACCGAGTGAGGTTTTTGCATACGTGCGGAATGCTTTGTGCCACCACTAGAGGTAAGATCTTCGAGTAATCAGGGATTTCTCGAGCGAATGATAGGATACCAATTGCACTGAATGCTCGAGCGTGGACGAGAATAAAGAACCCCTGCAATCTAGCTCACCGGTCTGCACGGCCTGAACAGTCAATTATGTGGAGGATTTATGCTCCAAGAGTGTTGCTGTACAGGCAAGGAAGCTCTTGTGCATGTTGCACTACAGGATTAGGCTAGCAAACTGGGGTTAGGTTAAGTGGGTTGGAGATTCACAACTCTTCGCTAATTAACTCCCTAATTAGTAGCTTCAGGTATCTAGAAGGTATAATCTAATTAGAGAGCCTAATTAAGTAATTTAAAACAAGCTATAAATAATTTAACTAATACTAATATTAATAAAACTAAAGAGTATTTCTAATAATCAGTTAGTATTTTAAGCTCTAATAGTACTATCATTATACTAAGACTATTAAATATATATTCTAAAACTTTACTAATGTTAGTCTAGGTAAGAAAGTTACTAGCTTATTTTAAAGTTCATTAATAGGCTCTTTTATTAAGTTTTATATTCTAGTAGGCTAGGGGCTGGCAATTAGAGGTTGAGAAGGTCTGCTTAGCTGTGTTGCATTCGTGTGGGAGAGACGTGCAGGGAAGAGTTATGTGGAGTTCAAAGAGTGTTGGTGTTAGTGCGGCTCTTTGGTGTGGATCGAGAGTCTTTGTATGTGTGGGAAGGTTGGTGATGTTGATGTGAGAATTGTGTTCGTCTCGTCTTATAGTTTTCTAACTAGCTAATCAGATGGGACACAATTTGTACCCGATCAATTTGGGATTTCTCAAACAATCGTGATGTCGTGAGTATCCGGCGACTCATTCGACCTGTAGAAATCGTAGTGCTCTCTTGTCAAGAACATTACACCAATACGGCGATAGAGATTAGGTCTGTCATCGCACAATTGAAGAAGAAGGATACCAAGTATAAACTCCTTCTGTGCGAGTGACGGAAGAATGGTTTGTTGGAACAAAAGCCCTTTCTCGCAGGTATCCTCGTAGAGTGCGATGCATGTTACGTCCTCGAGGATGGTTTCGGCGCCTTTGTTATCAATCCAGACAATTTCGAGATCGTGCCTTGTATCCCCTGAAGTCTGACATATCATCGAATATGGGCTGAGACTTGGACCCGGACGTAGTGGCTCGAAATCGGCACGCACTAGATTTCCACGAAGCTTTATTGTCGCAGATCTAACCAGACCAGATTGTTTCGCATCAACGTTGAGATCTTCGACAGTGGCCATGCTCTTACTGCAACTGCAAAAGATGTGCGTGATGCACTCGGTAGGCGCTAGTACGCTTGCCCAGCTCCACGAGGGGGCTCGCCATTTGTCTGGAAATTGACGACCTGATCTATTGCAAGTCTTATGCCACAACAGTTGTGTAAGCATGTGTGTTCTCGAAAGACCACATATCAAAGTGTCGCCCGTAGCTTTTCCAATCTGTTGCCCAATTCCGGTCAGGGCTACGAATATATCGTTCTCGTAAGACAGCTGAGACCAAGTGTACTTGCTCACAACATCTGCCCAGAGCGCAAAAAGCTCTTCAGACCAACCCCGATTGGGCGAATAAGGGCCTTCTCTCGTCTCTGAGAACAGGACCCGCTTCAACTCGGCCGAACTATCCAAAAACCCGGTGGAAGTTCCAGGCAATCCGGTAGGATACAGATCGCTGCAGATGTCGGTCAAGCACTCCCAGTAGACTCCGGAACTTGTGAAATGCATGATTCGTTTTGACAGCAAACGCTCCTGAAGTACCCATGCTCGTTTGTTCAAGGGCCCTCTGCCAACATCGTCGTAGTACGCGGAAGCATACTGGAAAATGTACTTGGCATCATGATTGCCAAAACTTTCTCCAGAAGAATTAACCTGATATCGCTTAGGGACTGTGACATGGAATGGTACGGTTGCAATAGAATTTCGAGTGAATTGTAGACCAGCGTTGCTATCCTTTGCGCTTGTTGCAGCAATATTGCATATAGCTCCAGAATAAACGCTCTGCATGCATGCCGCTTGTGCGTGCCAGTCCGCAAGTCTGTCCTGGTATATACACAACGAGTCAATCCATAGATAGTTGACGTCGAGCAGTCGACAAACCTCGATCGCTTGGCGAAACGTCTCAGGAAGTTTTCGAATTGGAATTCCAGCCGTCAATTCATGTTCAGTCTCGCTGGTCAGGCTGTATGGTTTCGATCCGCCCCAGCAGTGTGACAGCGTGAAGTATGGGAATTTCTGCTCTTGGTTCGTCTCGACTAGCTGTACTCGATGCCGAGTACGACCTCTTATCTGCAGGAGCCGAACGGGTTTGTAGTGGCGGTCGGTGTTGTCTTTGTCTTGACATTTTACGTGCATCGTATGACATTCGAGGAGTTTAGATCTCAGAAAGGATAGAGTGCTCTGGCTGAGAGTTTCAGGTGTAGCTTTCAGAGACCTCTGAACTTGAACTATATCGATGACCAGTTATCGAACTAACCCATCGGGCGGTGCTTGCGAAAGGTCACCTACCTGGAGCAGGAATGACAAGAAACTCTGGATAGATCTCCGTTTCTTCGTTTTCAATCATCACCGTTAATAGAACATGGCCCGGGTGTGGTAGGGTTTCTTTGTGAAATCTTATGTGTTCGATAGGGAGGAGGTGGTAGGGGTTTCTCGAGTACAGATTTTGTAAGTTGGCACAAAGATAGCATGTCTGTGGATACAAAATTGTATCATTGCGATAAACGGGATTGCGTGGGCCTCCCGTGGAGGCAAAAAGGAGTTTCGATATTCCATCGGAACAAGTTGTGCATATCTGAGAAGGCATTAGTAGAGGGAGGAAGTGGAGCTATGGCAGCTTCCAGAGTTAAGGATGTGCGACACAGGTAGTAAGAGTGGGGCAGAGGCGAGCTTTTGACTGCTGGCAGCATAGCCTTGTGGCTTGCTCTAACGTTACAGCCGATTAACCTTATAAAAGCCTTCGGAAAGGAGAATGAGGACTGCAATGCGCAGCAACCATATCACCACAGCGCCTTGATAATTAATGATGAAGTTCTGCTAGCTCCGAGGCGGCGGTGCTCGCAGAGTTATGCGGACTTAACAGCCAATCAATTTTCACGCTACTTCGAGGCAGGTTCGAGAACAACTTTACACTCCTCCAGCCTTCTGCTCGCTTCTTGCGAAACAAAACGATGTTTACATATGCAAGCAACGAAGAACTATGCAAGATAATGCGCCAAACCGATTATACTCTACCTTATTTGGCGCAGTTTCCTCACAAGGCAGGTGTAATGCCCGGAAAGTCTGCCTTATCAGGCGACGTTGATGCAGCTTTGCGGCGAAGTGCATGCAGCTCGGTAACACGTTTCAGCCCCCAACTGCCATCGAAGCTCATGCGCTGCGCCTCACACCCGCGAGTCTGATCAAGTGCAGTGCCCTGGATCACAGTTCAACCAAGCTCTATCGTTTGGACCGACCCTACTATGGATCCGCTCAGCGTCACAGCTAGCATCGTCGCAATAGTGCAACTGACGTATAAGGTTAGTGAGGGCCTGAAGGATGCCAAGGACGCGTCGACAGACCGTAGCCAGTTTACAGCCGACATATCAAACATTTCGAAATTACTCTACAACCTGCTCGCCCGCCTAGATAAAACTTCCGATGACCCGTGGCAAAAGAACGTTCGAGAGCTGGGCGAAAAGGATGGGCTCATCTACCAGTATCGAGTCGCGTTGGAGCAGCTGAAGGATAAGATTTCAGCCGGGCACGGAATAAAGAAGATAGCCAAGACTCTTCTCTGGAAATACATCAAAGAGGATGCCGAGCGGATCATGACGAGGATAGAGCAACTGAAGTCGCTAGTGCATATTGCTCTGGAGATGGACCATTTGTTCGTGCTACTCAGAGAATGTGGTGGCGACATTGCTGACATGCACAGTACACTGTCTCAGGTCATAGAGAGCCGCGTTAGTTCCCTGCAGGAAGACAGCAAGATCTTGAAAGCGGGAGTCGATAACATACAGCGGGACCAAGATCGTCAGAGACATCGCGTGATCATGGACTGGCTATCTTCAGACGACTTTCCCGCTCAACACTCCGACTTGATCGCTCGCAAACAAGCAGACACTGGCCTCTGGTTCCTCGAATCCCCCGAGTTGAAAGCATGGGTTCATGGCACAGACAAGAGCAAGACGCTGCTTTGTTACGGCATCCCTGGAGCTGGCAAAACCATGATAGCAGCCATTGCAGTGGATCATCTCCAGAACACTATTCAAACTCCCGACGTGGGCGTTGCGTATCTGTATTGCAATTATCAAAGGCAGGCGAGTCAGACTATCACCGATCTGCTTATGGCAGTTCTGAAGCAGCTTGTGCAGAACAGACCATCAATTGCACAAGCGTTGTCGAGTCTGTACGGTCACCACCACGAGAAGAATACAAGACCGTCCCTTCAGGAAACACTTAAGGCTTTACAATCTGTGCTGTCGAATTACTCTAAAGTGTACCTTGTTGTAGACGCTCTGGACGAATGTCAGGACCGAGACGGTACTCGTAGTCAGCTAATCAAACATTGTCGCAACTTGCAGGGACAGACAGACCTGAGTTTAATGGCTACGTCAAGAGATCTTCCTGGCATAGTAGGAGAGTTCAAGGGTATGCCTCAAGTGGAGGTACGCGCAAGCGATGCGGACGTGGAACGATATGTGGTGGGCAAGATTGACCGACTTCCCGAGTGCGTCCAACGTGATGACAATCTCAAAACACTTGTCCAAACCAAGATTGTGGAGGCTGTCGATGGCATGTAAGTCATGTGCACACCATTCCGAATGATTTATGACCAACAAACCTCACAGGTTTCTCCTCGCTCAACTGCACATCGGCTCACTTTACGACAAGGACACTAAATCCGAAGTCATCTCTGCGCTGAAGGATCTATCCAAAGGGTCTGGAGCGCTTGACGACGCGTACAACGAGACAATCATCAGGATAGATGGCCAACTACGTGGCCACCGCGTACTAGCGAAAAACGTTCTTTCGTGGATCTCGTATGCATACCGGCCGTTGACTACTGGAGAACTCTGCCATGCTTTAGCGGTGAAACCAGGCGATAAAAAACTCGACTCGGACAACATTCATGCCGTTAAACATATCTTGTCTGTGTGTGCTGGCCTTGTCACAGTCGACGAAGAAAGCCAGGTCATCCGCCTTGTGCACTACACAACCCAAGAATATTTGGAAGGTATTCGAGAGCAGTGGAACCCTGATGCTAAGCGCAACATTGCGTCTACATGTCTCACGTACCTCTGTTTCAGATCCTTCAGGAGTGGTGCCTGCCGAAGCGACGCCAAGTTCGAGAAGAGGCTTAGGAAACACAAGTTTCTCGACTACTCTGCTCGATACTGGGATCAACACGTGGCCGGTGTCCAAGAAGAACTATCGGACCTGGCGATGGTGCTACTTCAAGACAGCGGGCTGATCGATTGTGTTGCTCAGGCTGGACTATTAAGGCCATACATGCACATGAATTACACTCTGCACTTTCCGAACAGAATAACAGGCCTACACCTAACAGCCTCATTAGGACTTGCTCATCTGGTTACAAAGTTTCTTTCCTGTGTTGTGGACATGGACGCATCCATTACGAACTCTAAAGACGGCGGTGGTCGTACGGCGCTGTTGTGTGCGGTGGAAAAGGGAAGCGAGGCAGTGGTCGAGCTGCTGCTCAAGCGAGATGATGTCGATGTAAATTCGAAAGATGACTACCACACGACACCTTTGATAGAGGCAGCTTCTTGTGGTCACAAAAACATTATCAAGAAGCTGCTTGACACTGGCAATGCTGATGTTAACGCGAAAGATACGAGGGGTGAAACAGCGCTAATGATGGCTGCATCAAATGAGGACAAAGACACGGTTAAGCTGTTGCTCAAGACTGGAGCTGATGTCAGCGCGAAGGATGATCATGGTGGTACAGCGCTAATGAGGGCGGCATTATATGGAGACAAAGACACGGTTAAGCTGTTGCTCAAAACTGGAGCCGATATCAACGCGAAGGATGAGTTTGGAGGATCAGCACTGACGGCAGCGGCGGAAGATGGGACAAACAAGGATGTAGTTGACCTGTTAATCAACAACGGAGCTGATGTCAACGCATGTCATGAAGAGTACGGGTCAGCACTGGCAATGGCAGTATATCGCGGAGACAAGGATTTATTTGAGCGGTTACTTGGCGCCGGAGCTGATATCAACGCACAAGATCAAAACGGAATGACATCATTAATGTGGGCAGCACGAAACGGAGAAAAAGAAGCAGTCGTGCTGTTACTTAATGGTGGAGCTGATATTGATGCAAAAGGTGAAGGAGGAAAGACGGCGTTGGATTGGGCGACACTTCATAAGCGCATATTTATACAGACTCTGCTACTTGAGGCTAAGGTGGCATCACTCCGCGAAGCATTGGGCTCAATCGACCTTGATACAGGTAGTGAGGCGTCGATTTAAAGATATGGTGGAATTGTTACTCGACACTGGAGCTGATGTCAACGCGGAATATCAAGACGGAAAAACAGCATTGAATTGGCGACACAGAGAGGGTACAAAGACACGATCAGACTGCTGGAGAAGCACCTCAGCATTTCTTGAAGCAACAAGAACACAACACTCTCTTTCATAGTAATTGCAAAGCTCAGAAACCGCGAAGACGCAGAGTCAGTATTACATTGCAAATGACCAAGCATTTCACAGAACACCAGACATCGATACCAGAGTAAGTAGTAATGTTAAAACCCCCTCGCCTCCCTTTCAACAACAACCGGCACCTCAAACTCCCTCCTCCCCCACCCCAAATAATAC